>LD354991.1:23874-61070 GCA_001465055.1 Ptychodera flava
ATAGAGCTAGAGGTCTGATTTTTGGTATATAGGGATAACTTAGCAAAACAATTTTTTTGACAAAATGTCACGTGACCTCGGTGACCTTTGACCTCAAATATACATAGTTGTCCATAACTCCGTAACCACAAGAGCTACAGCCTTCATGTATGGTATGATGGGACACCTTATGACGCCACATATTGTACCTCATTAATTATGTACATATTTAATTTTGAGCGAGCCAATAGAGCCAATAGAGCTAGAGGTCTGATTTTTGGTATATATCAATGTGGCTGCTTGGATCATCAATACATTGTTTATTATACCTGAAATTTGCGCCCGAAGGGCGCGCTGAAAATGGTAATGGCAGAAAATGAAAGTGCCAGGAGGTATTTTTTCTTTGTTCAGTATTCCATAACGTGCACATGCAATTTCAGCTTTGATGCATGAAAAAAGGTGACCCTTCCCCATAGGCTTGCACAAAATTTTAAGACCCTTCAAAAATGCTTGCGCGAAAAATGGCGACCCATCCCAAAAGAACACCGGCTTACCCCCCCCCCCCTGTAATTTGTGTCCAGTCCCTAACGACTACGTATGATGCCCTATCTCAGTGTAATAAGCATAGTTTCAACCTCGACTCACGCCAGACGTGCGCGATGAAAGTCATCATCGGGCAAGTTAGTAAGTCACGAGACTTGTATGTCGGAGACGTTTTTGCAGAGCGTTGTGATGATCTGGTAAAGGTTTACATGTGATGGATTTTCTGTCGTTTTAGCTTTTCAAACGCGAACTCGCATACAGCTGTGTTCGATCATGTTGCTAGCTGGCTGAGTGCGTGGGTCACATGGGGCAGACTTTGAACCCAGTACTTTAGAATCACGCCTGATGAGGTCATAGATCATGTGAAGACTTCTTTATGATTGGTCAGATTATTGTAGATCATGTGAAGATTTCTTTATGATTGGTCAAGTTGCCAAAAGGTCATGGGTCAAATTCTAAGCGGCAAATTAAATCTGATATGCACTAGTGGGACGTTAGAACGTTTTGAGTTTGAGAGAAAATCGTCACCTCTTTTCGCTCTGATTTTGACACAGTTTTGCGTAAAATTACCGTAGGACATAATCATTCAGGGTATGTACAGGTTAGCTATGAATTTAAAACCAACAAACAGCGTTTACGATGCGTTGATGGCCCTTGGATGACCGATTCTGAGATCGACCGCGATATCGTCCCGTAGAACACGAACACAACCCATATGCATAGTTCGATCGAAGCATGGAGGCAGGAGAGACCGAAGAGATTGTTTAAAAATTCGGTAAGTAATTTTCAATACGCCTTATCCATGAGTTGTCTCTGTAATTTTCGCTGTTTTCACTTCTTTAGTCACGCTACATTGACGTCATTCTTGGCGAACCCTGTTCAAGTATACGAAACGAACGGACGGTGTTGGCAAAAATGAAACCATGAGGGAGGTTGGTACCTCCATATAGACAGTGAAGCGTTATTCCACACTGTCTATCTCTGTGGGTTAATTACAAGGAGAGTTGTAGTAACGAATAGAGCCAGGCTATTATCTGTTATGTTTACTCATTGATTCAAAATTTTGACCGGATTGATGATATACAACAGATACTCATATATTTTTATTATTTAAAATTTGACCTGGTTTTACTATTATAAAGGGATACTTTTTGATTTACATTTCTTCTGTTTGAGATGTGCTGAACCCCAATCACCACCGGTCAGTAGTTGTAGTTTGGAATGGTGTGTCACTAATCAATGGGGGAAATGAGGCTGAAAAGCAAAGATTTGGTAATCACATCGAACATAATTTATAGATATGTCATGAGTGTTTTTATCAGAAGGTAAATTATTTTATAATAATTATTATAATTTCATATAAACATGTTAATGCTCTTTCCATGAATTTTTATATTAAGCATAGTCGACGAAGTACAAGCAATTTCACTTTCCACGTGTAATGACATCCTTGTCTGTTATTTATCATTTTTATTCTCAGTGTATCTATATATGGGCTAAGGCCAAGAAGCTGAACAGACCAATGTGAAGTTTCAGAACAAGATCGGAAACATAAGGATGGCATCGAAAACAACTTTTGATAATGTGAACAATCAAATGCAGACTTTTAGACGTGTTCTGTTGGGTTTTTCATATGAACCTCCCCTTCCACTATGAAATAAATAGCTTGCAAACTTGACATCAGAGAACTGCTTCTTGTGTTGTCTTGTTGCTTCTTGTGCTGTCTTGTTCCCTATGTTGAGGTAAGACTAATTTTTAGTTTCTTATGTGGCAAGTCTATCCACTACAGTTCATTACAAAATGATTCTGAACCGAGTAAATTTGTAATGGACGGAAGTATTGGGAAGGCTACTATGTACACTGTCCCATGAACTCTGCTGGAAGCTGCCCTCTGTCTTGGGTATCACTGTCCATTTTTCAGTTGTTGACCTGGTATATCAAGTTTAGAAGCATGATAATTATGATCATACATAAAACGTTGGATGTGGCTGCATCACTGTTGTCAATTCCTGGTTTTGCAAATTTTTTCATGCATCGAGACTTGAATATATAGGCATCATGTATGCTATTTTTTAAGAACATACATACTTATTGTCAAGAAGTATGTATATATGCTAATTAATATATGTAAATTTTACATACCAATTTTACCTGCTTATATATACGCTAATTAATATATGTAAATTTTACATACCAATTTTACCTGCTTATATTTACGCGCTTTAAGTATGTATTGTTAAGTGGTTATGCTAATTTTTAAGTCTGTCTGGCCGATGCCTACCTAGCTAATTTTATTTTTCGGCCTATACACATACTTAGTAGTATGTACAGACCTAACTTTGGCCATAGACAAAAGGAACAAGTCTGTAACGAAACAAGTAGGTATCTGCCACAAAAACAACTTATATACAGACTTATTTACAGACTTATGGATAACTTAAATAAGTATGTGAGTGTTATAAGGTTATGCAAGTGGTAACAATTGAAAACCAAACTCTTTGTAATTTTTCAATTAAAAGGTTGCCCCTTGAATACATGTGAAAAGTGAATGCTTTATGAAATTTATGTACACACTTGTATTATACCCCTGTCAGTGAGAAGTATGTAGTTTACTTTAACAAAGCAAATTATATGCAATTATTTATACAGTTAGCATCAATCTTTGTTTAATTTTAATAATATTTTTGACTTTGCTTCCTATCCCACAAGAACCTTACAGCTGTCTTAAAGAGACCAGCTTAAAAGGTTCCTGTATGCAGAATCGTACCGTACATAGAACCAAGCAAGAAGTATATGATTTGTACAGTTTCCCTACACAAAGCCTTGGTCTTGAAGTGGAACAAATACATCATGATTCTAATGATCTGTAATGCAGTGATTAACACTTGCGTAATTATACCTATTAATATTATTTCAATTTACGTAATTAATCTCTTGATTTCTAGGAAGTCTAGAAAACTTTCTTTCTTTTATGTAAACAGATTTTGACAAATCTTTCAAAACAAGTAAGCTCAAAATTATAAAGTTAATATCACATTTGTGAGAAAATACTCAGCAATTCACTTGCTAAAGATTACATTAAGATTTTAAATCTCTTATGCTAAACCAAAACTAACAGTTCCCAAGCATGCAAAAAGCTATTTAACATTAAGTATACATGAATTAGCGTTTGGCAAACTTTTACAGCAGCACAACCAAATATGTCGCAGATTGAAAAGTCACTTGACAAACATTACACAGTTACAGCAAAGTAGTGTATATCAATAATGTTTACAGAGAGTGAAGCAAAAGACAATCACACCAAGGTTTAGCCAGATTTAAGCAACACATGCAATTTATTACACAGTACATTTTCCTTGTGATTCTACCATCTTATCGCAAGGATCCCATCTTCATAGACAGTGTTGACCTCTGCTTATATTCCTGGTTCCCATTATGTCCACAGACCTTTGTCCCCTCAGTGCTCTCTGACCTCTGTATTAGATTTTTACATTGCTCTTCCAAAGCAGCAGTGTCAGCCTTTGCATCCTTTAGTTGAGATTCTTTTGTGGATATTATACAGCACTATAGTAACTTAAGTATACAGTGTTTATGATAATTTTTAATATTCAATTAAATGACATCTTCAATGTCATCACCTGACTTCCGGAAATACGTCAACAGTTTTATCTCCTTTCTTGGAAGATTAAAATAATAATAATTTTTGTGTTCACAAATAAAATAAAACATTTGACTTAAAGGCGGGGCCTCTTTTTAAAGGGGAGCAAAGCTATGGCGGCATTCATTGTGTTAGTGGACACCAAACAGGCAACATGCAGGCACACGCTCCAGAAAATGACACTTTTTAGGGTTTTTTTCTGACCGCAAAAACGCAGACAGACTACCAGGTCAGCGTGAAGCTGCTGCCAATCGAAATCTGTGGTTATATTGAACTTCTAACGCAACTGGAAGGCAATTTTTTAGGAAATTCGAGCGTTGGTGGTGGGGAATCAATGATCGTTGGAGATTTGAACCGATCGATTAATTGTCAATCAAACGCTTGTATAAACTATGCTTGCAGGATTAGCAAAAGGTGGCAAAAGGTTAGATCAGTTTGTGTAATTAATGTTATAGAAATCAAATCGTTCTGGCCAAGTGTTAGACTGGAAGGAGAACTCCACTAATGCGAGAACCTGGGATTGAAAATTGCGGCTGGGAGGATAATTCCACTTATTTGAGAACCTGGGATTGAAAATTGCGGTTTTAACATGATTTCATTAGCTATCTCACTAAAGCAGGCTTGTTTTATTATTTTTAGAATGACCTCAGCATCAAATATCCAACATTTAATAATTTATGTGATGTTCTTCGGATTTGCAATATTAAGAAAACATGCTAGGCGACTGGGTGCCGTGCGTTGTGAGTTCGAATCCGACTGAAACCACCATATTTTCTGCCTTGGGTTGATGGTTCTGCTGGTGGACAGAATTATCCCCGAGGCTGTCTTTCGCCCAGTTAAAGCGTTGTATTCATTGCTTCGCTTCGCAAAGTTTGTGTGATAGTGAGCGTACGAGCGTGAGCACGTCCGAACTCTATAGGGTGTGGAGGGGTCGCAGTCAGAAAAATGTAACAACTTAGTTCAGTTGTTGAACCAATCTATGCGACTGGGTGCTGTGCGTTGTGAGTTCGAATCCAACTGAAACCACCATTGATACGATATTAACATCACAAAATGTAACATTATAAAAACCTATATTAATTACGCCACAAGTAGCCATGGCAGACTTTTACTGCAGTGTGGCTTATTGGCACTTCTGTTGCTCATATGTAAAATATCACAATATACTCTTTTAAAGTAAATTCATAAACATTTACACAATTACAGTCATGTACTGTATATGGGTAACATTTACAGAGAGCTCAGCAAAAGGCAATTTCGCAAAATTTAACCCGATTGAACCAACACAAACAATCAGAGACACAGTACCTTTTCCTTCTGATTTTCCTGGCTTATCCTGAACTCCCTTATGCAAATCCTCCTTTTCTGCAACATGTACACATCAAAGGGAGAAAATAATTTTGTGATATATGGGTCAAATTTGCAATGTTAAGTGAAAATATGCTATTTAACATGACAAACCTGAAAGGAATGGCAATTTGTCGTATGGAGCTCAAAATGAGATTATTTACAGGCATAAAGACTTTATGTTAACATTGTACATAATTAATCCACTTATTTTGAAGCAATATTTCTGTGTAAGACAAATACCCCTTAAATTTAATACATACTTTTCATTTTCCAAACACACAAATGTTTTGGTTTTTTTCTGACAAGATATTTCATGTTATTTCAACAAACTATTTTGTAATTTCACTGCCATATGGCCTTATCTATATCTTTTGCACCAAATCTAACAATTTTTAACATGAATTTTCTCGTACACATTCATTTTTTTGTTGCCTCCCATTCATTTTGAGTCATGAATGCATTCAAAACATCGGCCTATGGAGACAGTACTGGCTCTTAAAAATCAGATTAATTTCCTTGAGAAAAAACTAATGGTGTTTATTATTGTCCAGTCAATGCCTGCAATAAAAATATCTATCAGAGAGGCATGTCTTTGTTGTGGAAGGATTTTCTGCAATTACTTCGTTAATGAGTGAGAAATATTTACATAATGGCATTATGTTCTACATTTTAGTGCATGCCGTAATATAACTTTTGATATTTTTTTCTCTGGACTAGATCAAAGGGTCTACACAAACACATGTAAAATAGAGACAATATTCGAAAGCTTTATTTTCACTCTGCCTTACAGTCATTTTAAACAACGCAAGCTGAAACAATAAATGTCTACGGCGATGCTACAGCTTCAATATCCTGATTGTTCTTTCCTTGTCCATGTACAAGAAGCCTGGTCCTGACGGGCAAACAAGATATAAACTGAAAATTCTGCCAAAAGTTTGCAACTTCATTGAAATTGTAATGATCAACATCATGAACAAAATCACTATGTGCACAAGTGAGAATCAGCCAGACTCACAATTTACTGGTGAGAATTAACCAGACTCACAATTAAATGACTGTTCAGAGACGGTGCTATAAATAACCCTGGTATGCTACAAACTCACTGGATAGTTTTCAGACAATGTTTGAAAACAGTAGCATTGGGCCTATGAATAAAAACAAACTTGATGTCAAAGAAATGAGGTCCTGACACAATATTATGTAAAAGTCTCTATTTGACCTTAATATATGCACAAAATGTCAAAAAAATAACTTTTGCATCAAATATGATAACAGATTGCATTATTAAAGATAGAAATTACATACTATGTAAGCGTTTAAACTGTCTGTGTGAGCTCTAAATTGGCAATAATCTTTATGGCCCTGATACGGCTTTTGCAGACTGAGGTCGTACGGCGGAAAGGACTGAGTGTATGACATGGCCCTTGCGCTATATGACCAAGGTTCACAAAAGCCGTATCAAGGCTTTAAAGGTTTTATCATATACCTTATGGAATGATAAATATGTAGTTTATGGTACATAATATTAAGCTTCATTTGGAGATAAAATGCGTGCGATATAAAAAAATAATCGTCATTTGTATCAATTTTTCGGAAAAGCGATGGCCGCTTCCCGTCATGGATTGACACACATAATGATGTCATTCGTGTACCTTCAGAATGCTAGAACGCGCAAAGCAACAAACGTATTAGTACATGAGCAACATAGATCTAGACTGAAATCAAGGTTCAGTAAAAAGAACAAAAGCGTAATGTCAATTTCTTGTAATTTATACTGAACAGGCACGCACTTACATAGGAGTTCACTAGAATTTAGAAATATAGGCCAATGTCGCCAGTGCAGCTTCACTGTGACCACGCACTGCTACGATGTGAGCGACCAGATGTTTTCCAAATCTCGCACTGACTTTGTGTATGAATGGAATTTTTGCAAATAGCAACGCGCTTTGTAACTATAATCGAGGTAGTTCAGAAATGCACTTGTTGTCCATAGTTTGGCACTGGGCTAGGGCGTGATACGTTAAAAAATGCATGGATGTGAGGGCACTTAATGCATGGATGTGAGGGCACTTTCCCCCATAAATGGAAGACAATGGCCGCCTGGCAGCCATATTGTCTCGTATCACAAAACTGATCGACACGCATATGTATGACAATCCTTTTGCCAAGATTTTTGAAAGAAATTATGCCAGGCACATCTGAGATATCTGCATGGCCAGATGGAACCGTATCTTTAAATCCCCGGACTCAGCTCAAATCCCTTAAGGTATGTCGGCATGAGTACCAAATTTTACTTTATCCTATCAATTCTTTTTTGTTTAACAATGACACATACACTAAGACAGACAGAAAGACATAGATACGATATATGGGTAAGCTTGAGTATGCACCAAAAAATGTTGTCAATTTACTTTTCTGGTAAGATATATTTTATATCCTGGTCATACTTTCTAGGCTGGTGACTCGCTTTAAAGCTGCAAGACCAAATGCTGCAACCATTGGATTTACTCTATCTATTAGATGGAAATACAAATCTTAGAGGACTGGCAAAACCACTGTTTAACTGCAAGTCCAACATATTTGTAATCTTACCTTCTGAGGCTGTACTCGATTTTCCCTGTTGTCCGTCAGCATATCCAACAGATTTATGTTCTAATTCTGCCACTTTATCATTAAGATCTATGATCTGCTTCATTTTGTGTTTAAGTTCAGACTGTAATTCATCTTTGACTATCCTGTACCCAATTCGTTGACTGACCAATGACTGCTCAGTACTCTCTAACTTCTGTTCCAGTTCCTTAAATCTCTCTTCCAGAGTAGCCTTCTCTTCCATTGTCTCTTTCAGTTGGGATTCTAATGTTGACCTTTCAATCTCAGATTTATTTTTGATTTCTTCCGAGGCTAAAATGGAAATAACTATGTCAACAAATTTCTCTTTCTGTCATTCATAACGATATGGAATGAGAAATTTGGATACCTCAAATGAAGGAGACTAAGACTGATAGCAGACTACTTTTCAAGGGAGAGGTGTAAGGAGCTGCACTTCATAAGTAGTCTGCCCCTGCGGTATCTTCCTTCAGATGAAATGTGCAAATTTTCTCATTTCAAATCATAATTATGTATTGAAGAAAGAGAAATCTGCTCATTTATACAAATAATCAATGTAAAATATCTCAACTTATTCATGTAGCTTCTAGTGATCACTAAAAAAGGCGCTTTCCATGTATCAGTATCCATATTGGTTCATTTATATCATTATATAAGCAAAAACAAGTACCGGTATGTCATTCTTGATTGCCCTAAAAAAATTGTCCAGTCACAAAGGCATTGTAACTAAAGGTCAAAATCGATTGTGGTATGTGCTCTAACTAGTATATTATCAACAGTAAACTCAAAGTTACTTAATTAATTTCAACTTTCAACAGTATCTGCTTACATACTAGATACCTTTTGAGAACACTGTGGTATAAATACTTGTGTTAACAATGGGAACAAACCAAATTTTATTGATAAAATCATCTTACTTTGTTCAATAAAGGTAATCATTTATGAAATGAAAATGCTTTTGTTGGTATATTTAGCAACTGTATGTACCTGGACACTTTTATCAGAGGCTAAATATAATATTATCGACCATCATAAGCTGTCCTCTCATTGAAGTTACGTAGGATCTTAAAGTGGCACTCCCACTTTGTAACATTTTAAAAACATATTTTTTTAATGCCAACGGTCTATATTTGACGTGGCGACCACGCACGGATCGCGAGATATCGCTAAAAACATGTCCTCAAAAAAGTAAAAGTTTGAATTCCGGTGGCCCACCTAAATTCAGCTTCCGAACATCGAACGTTCGGCACTGGGGTCATTGTCAACTAAGCTATGGAGTACGAGTCTACGCTAACGCTGCTGTACGCCACAGTACCACCATCGGTGATCAGTCATGCCCCGTGGGGGAAAGCTGAGTCTTACTGACCAGGAGAAAAAACGGTAAACAAAGTTTGCTGATTCCACCAGAATTCGCATAGGTGACTAGCACAGATACGTGCGGTTGATACATAGCGGCCGCCGCGTGTTATGCACGCATACCACGCGGCAGCCGCTTTGTATCGAACCACGCGCAACTGTGTGGCAGACGACAAAATGTAGTCATCAGAGGCAGCTAATATTTTACATATTTTTAAAAACTGATATCTATTGGTAAAAAATATGATAGAACTGATTGAGAATAATGAAAACGACAAAAACTAAGGAGAAGTTTTAAAAAAGCTTACCTCAAGTGAAGGCATAATGTTGTATATAGGCCTAAAGTCTTCGCAGTGGGAGGTAAAATTGCGTCGTTCGAACTTATTATGGACTCCCTAGAATATCGTCAATCAGCACAACAACAAACCTTCGGGAGATTTCGGGTCATAATCAGAAACGAACGTAAAACTTGGGAATGTGAAAAATACGCTAGGGAAATGACATGTTTTTATCGATATCTCGCGATCCGCGCGCAGTCGCCACCTCAAATTTCGACCGTTGGCATTGAAAACATGTGTTTTAAAAATGTTACCAAGTGGGAGTGCCTCTTTAAACATATGAAAAATCAACCGAGATCAACTTTTCTTAAAGCACATAGAATACTTGGTGCACCACTGTGAGGCCATAATACGATTATGACTATGAGTATTATTCAATACTGTAAAACAGTACTCCCTGACTGTCAATAATAATTATGTGCAGAAGATTTTTGACAGGATATCTTTCAATTTCATATAATAAGGGAAAACAAATACTTCATCACAATCTAACACTCCAATATTACAATCTTACTTTTGCATAATAAATTTCACACTATCATGACGATTATACTGGTCATTTCATCAATCATGAGTATAACTAATTACAGCTTGTGGGTTTTACAAAATTGCTGAACTACCTCTTACTACAAAGCATCATCTACTTGCATACAGTCAAAATAATCTGTCAATGTTATGAACTGATATTGTCATGATAATAGCATAGTGATACCAATGCCTTGTAAATGTATGGTATAGAATGCATTTTCAATATGATTGTCATGTTTAATTTACACATTGATGTCTAGCCTTTGTATTTGCAAAATTTATTAACAATGTTTACATTGATTACATTGATTTCTGTTTAATTCATATGTGTGAGAGAATTTGAAGCAGAAAGTGCTTTTGTCCGGTTCTTGATAGTTTTTTTTTGTTAATATTGGTGTTATTAATGTCACTTGCCAGTAAACGTCAATCTTCATTTAGGTCTACTCATACGCTTCAATGCATCTACAAATCTGTTGAAATCATGTAAATATGTTGCCAAAGTATTTAGAAGTTCATAAAATGGATATTGCTTTCAAACTAATAATGAAATAATTACTTTAGTGTCACATAATTTCCTACATTTTAGGGCCCAAGCTAGTACTCGTGACAGTAGTTATCAGAAAAAATCAGAGTAAGACATAAGTGGACACTGACTGTCAAAAGGAAAGCAATAGAAACATATAAAAGATCTAAGTTTTAATCCAAAAAACCAAATAAACTGTCGAAATCAGTACTCTAAGGATTGATTGATAGCCTAATTAACAGAAAGTTATACTCAACAAACTTACAATATAATATTTAACTTTAATAAATTAGTAGCACAGGTACAATCAATATCCCCCAACATTTAGGGCCTGGTTACGGTATAGAAATTAATTAGAAATACAAATGCACTGATAATTAGAACATCATGCTCATTGTACTTACAACATAAGTATGGTAGACCCTCCTATGAAAATATATAGCACAGGTTTGGTCACAATCAACACACTCAATATTGAATATAGATCGATTTACAGAAACTCATTATATATGCAAATGAGCTGAAAGTCTAGCTGTAAGCCATGCCCACCAAACGTTTGGCAGAGTTAGTCAATAGTTTTAGTATCATTATGGTTTCATGAAATTTGGTGAGGTAATTCTTTAGATACAGCCTGGTGCATAAATTCTGTAATTATACAAATGAATGGTAATTATGCAGACCATATCCACCAAAATACAATTAAACCTAGATCTTACTAGGATAATGCAATGTACTGAATTGCATGACATTCTGATCAATAGTTTTTAAGTTATAACTGAAACATGATCTATCTAAAGACGGATATGTACAGACAGAATTACATACATACAGGCATTGTGGCAACATTTGGTCTCCAATATCACTCATAAATTTCTTAAATTAGAAACTTTTGGGAGACATTATGAATGTATTTTTAATTTACAAAAATTAAGAACTTAAATGTCAGCTATCTGTTCCACCAGGTTGATCATGTAAGAAACCTCCATATGAGATCCATATAGGATCCCGTGCAAGGCTCGAACTTAGCGGTAGTCCGGCATCAACAAACTACCAACTTTTCCCATGAAATGGTAGCCCAGGCAGACTACCAAAGCCTGGGACTCGGAATAAAGTCAGTACAGGTATGCCATGTCCGGTCCATCTCTTTTGGACCAGCTAAATGCAGTCAATCCCAGCTGGACACAGAAAGGCAAGACTATGACTTCGTTATGCAAATTAAAAGATGACCCTGTGTTGGAACTTTGCAACAAAGTTTCAATATCAGAATTCGATGACAGGCACAGAAAATGATGGCCAATGAAAACGCATTTTCATTGCATTTGAATCAAAATGTATCAATCACAATCACAATGAAATTAGCCTTGCTACAGTGGTGCTGAGGTGGTCGTGGTTGTTGTCATGACGACTACCATAATTTGCATACAACTCTAAGAATGAAACTTTTGTCAATAGGTCACCAAATTTTTGAGCATCACTGTTGTCCATTATACCTCTTTTCTTTGGGTATTAAAGGTGCAAATATTCACATCAAAAGACTAAAAAATTCATTTTATGTGCAGAATCTTTAAAAGTAGCTTGTTCTTGCATGGTTAACGAAAACATATACCTAAAATAAAAATGTATGGGCTACCAGCCCTTGTCAGTGGGCTATCAACTTAAGAAATTGTAGCCCCGGTTGACTAGCAGGGAAATGTAAATTTTGAGCCTGCCATAATATCAACCACAGCACATTTTGTTTTGTAACTTGCATTTGATTGATCAGAATTCCTATTTGGAAAGTTTTTTGGCCAAAAGAATATGCCCAAACAAAACTGCTATACTATTGTTGTATTACCATGGCAGTTAAGCATGCATTTACAATGCAATTGAATTTACAAATGTAGACGGACAGTAACTGTGTTTTGCTGGTAAGATAAGAGTGACAAGAAAGCAGATACCTTTGAAAACAAGATAACAGACACAAAGAAGCCCTGAAAGTTACAGAAAAGGGGAAGTTTGAAGGAAGGAAGATTGCTTGCACTGAAGCATTGACGGTCTGTACACACTCTCTCTCTCTCACACACACACGCACACACACACACACACACACGCACACACACACACATATATACATACATACATACATACATTCATACATATATACATACATACATACACACATACATACATACATACATACATACATACATACATACATACATACATACATACATACATACATACATAGGCCTACATACATTTTTTCCGTGTAATCGTATTACACTTGTCCCTTTAAACTGTTTAATATGTTCCTTAGTTTTCGAGTGAACCTAATAGGAATTTTATCAAGTATTTAGTTTTCCGTTTTACTATTTTATTGTAATTTTTCTCCTTTACTTTATTCAGTCGCATACCTTTCTTGATTTTGTTGAGTGCTTTTAACAATTAATGGCCATGGAACGTTTTTCTTTGCTTCTTAATATATAGAAAAATGGATAGAATTGTGCAGGCCACTGACATGAACCTTACTTCCCCTTATCATATATATATATATATATATATATATATATATATATATATATATATATATATATATATATATGTGTGTGTGTGTGTGTGTGTGTGTGTATGTATGTATGTATGTATGTATGTAATTATATATATATATATATGTATATATATATTTATATATATATATTTATATATACACACACATATGGAAACTACTTGATTTGGCTGCGTTCTTCTACAGCCATTTGCTCAGACATGACTGGACATTACACTTTAATCTGTGATGAGATACAATGGGGCCTTCTAGCAGCGATTGTGCAACAATTTTTTTCACACCGTAAACCATTAGGCAGATATGCCAAAACTAACCATATTCAAAGTTGATGTAAGGACAGTTACTATGATATACATATGCATGTCATTTTGTGTTAAGATTTGATTCAATATGCCTTCTAGACGGCCATCTTGTTAAAATTATGTTTTGTCAATAGCCATTGTTCGAATATGTCTTAACGGATTCTAATCGAACCGGGTAGAAGAATACTATACTATGATTCTCGTATGCAAGTCATCAACTTGTTCCTGACATGATTGAATATGACCTCTAGCGACTATTTTGTTCCGATTTTGTCAATGTTTTTAATTATTACTCGCAAGTGCATTCACAATGAATATATTTAACTAAAAAGCTATACAAGCATGTCAATGTTTAATTGCTACACTTGCAGACAACTTATAATCCAAACAGTGATCAGCAGGTCCCGTAGAAGAGTCGATCTATCGAAGACTATGTCATGGGCGATGACTTGCGTATTTTACAATTTACTTCTTTTGTCTTCATAACTTCATTGTAAGTAATACTGTCACTGATAGGAAGGATACTACATAAACCAAGAGTAGGTGAACATTACGACTTTTCGTATGCAACAAGTGTGAATTATTTTAATACACTACTATTTTTCTATGTAAACAACTCTCAAATAAGCAAACGTCAAGCTCCGTTACGTCGGTGCTTTAAAAGTGCATCTTCAAAACAATAAGCCACCTAAAATCTCCTTCATCACTTCTCTCCAACTAAGTAAACACCAAGTAATCCTTACTCACTGTGATTTTTAGAATTCTCTAAAAAATCTCTTGAACCACTCTTATAAACTTATCTTCTAAATACGATATATATAAACTACTCAAACATTTTATCCTCTTTTTCAAGCATGTTTGCAATCATGCCATTTGAACTTGAAATTCATTCCATATATTAACAAGAACGTAACGTCGATGTAAAAAGGTAATATCGCTGTTAATCAAATGGAAGTTAAATGACCTCTGCAGGTCGGATCGCCTCACATAAGCAGTGGGTACATTAAACTAACGTCAAATTAATTCAGCTTGCAGTATTACACCATATACACTCACAATAGAATGGATAATGGTAAGGAGGCTTCATATACTTAAAATTCGCATACATAATGAATTATCAAATACATTTCTCGGTTGCTTTTCAAGCATTAAATGGTTGCAAGGCTCAATGTAATAATCCAAAGGAGGCTTACAAAGAAACGATTGGATATCAGATAATATCCAGATTCTAGAATAACAGGCAGTTCTTCATTAAAGTCTCTATACTCTGTTACAATCAGCTAAACACAAAAGGTAATTCATCTTACCTAATATGTAATTCATATAAAAAGATCAATGATAGTTTTACAAATGTACCTTCACCAGAAACTACTTATAGCCGTATGAAATATTCTCGATTATGGTGTTCCTTACTATAACTTATTTAGAATGAAGTTGCTTTACTGAGTCACGGATTGGCAATTACTAGTATACATGGTCTTGCACAAGCTCTTTCCCCAAAAGGCAGCAACACAGCTGCAACCGCTATTGTAGCAGTTGCACGTTTGCTTCCAAGGAAGACGATTACGACGACGACGATGACGACGATGATGATGATGAAGACGATGATGATGTGGACAATGATGTTCGAGAAAACCTGTCATCTTCCGTGATGAGACAGTATTGAGTAAAGAACTACTTCATATCTTCCAATGCCTTCTTGAAACGTGCAATGTCATAAGGATCAATGAAACCAAGATCCTTTATCGGAGAACCATAGAAAAAATCAGGCGCCTCGTGGCAAATTTTTTCAGCATCAGAAGATGTTCACCTGCAAACCTCTTGAATTTTGTTTCAAAACCTCCTAAACCATTCCTGCCAAGCCAGGCGACGATCTGCATGTTACCCCATAGTGCCACCTTGATGTTTTTGGGATCTGGCATATCCAGTTGCGTTATCCCTACTGGCAAAAAAACGAACAATGGAATAGAGTCTTAATAGTAGAATACTCTCATTTCATTCGACATTTTATTTTGATAATCGATTCAACTGGTTCATCTAGAGTAGTATAGAACGGCACTTTAACCACCGGATTTGGGTCCGTGGCGCGGTGGCGCGGGTGGCGCGGCCCCCCTAGCTTACCTAAAAAAGTGTGGCGCACAATTTTGGTCCGTGGCGCAGTGGCGCGGGAGGCACCTGACCCTCTAGCTTACCCCAAAAAAGTGTGGCGCACCACACTTGGGTCCGTTGCGAGTGGCGCGGACCCCCTAGCTTACCAAAAAAAGTGTGGTGCGTCCAATCTGGGTCCGTGGTGTGTGACACTGGACCCCCTAGCTTACCCGAAAAAGTGAAAATGTGGCACCTAATCCCTTAACTTGACTGCAAAGCTTGCAATTGTGGTGCACCCTCCCCTCCTTCAAATTAAGGACCGAAGCGTGGAGGCGCGTGTGGCACCGGACCCGTTAACTAACCAAAGAAAAATCATATGGCTTCCTTTTTGACACTTAATCCTGATTGGTTTATTTTAACTTTGAAAGTTGAGATAGGTGGTTCTTCATTGCCTAATAGGTAAAGTTTGCACATGTCCCGTTTCATACTGATCACCTGATTGGTTTATTTGAAATTATGCAAATGCAGGAGGCCTATAAAGATCTGCGGGCCACTTTGGGGCCACATTTCAGCTCTGATTGTTAGAGAGGAAAGATGTTTGGTATGGCTACCCCGGAGTTCCCTTACAAAAATATCCTATACTAGTCCTAAAGGGTAGAGGCATGTAGGGTCTTATAGGACATCAGGCAGTAGTAGTCTTACAGGATTTTGGTACGCAGTCTTACAGGGAACCCTATAGGGAGCCCTATAGGGGGTCTTATAGGGAGCCCTACAGGGAGTCTTATAGGGAGCCCTATAGGGGGTCTTATAGTGAGCCTTTTAGGGGGTCTTGCAGGGAGCCCTTTAAGGGTTTCTTGTAGGGAGCCCTATAGGGTGTCTTGTAGGGAGCCCTATAGGGGGTCTTGTGGGGAGCCATAAAGCGTGTCTTATAGTGAGCCCTAAAGGGGGTCTTGTAGGGAGCCCTATAGGGGTCTTGTAGGGAGCCCTAAAGGGGGTCTTATAGTGAGCCCTATAGGGGGTCTTGTAGGGAGCCCTATAGGGTACAGAATATGCTTTACACATTGTTATCATACTTTTCAAGAGATTGAACTTGCACAAGGCAAACAAACTTCTGTAAAAGAGTACAGAAATTTTGTAAAGTAAGGAATAACTCCTGATTTTGCTATAGGTACCAATGCAATAAATTACTGCAAAACTCACAAAAAGTACGTCAGTCAACTTACAAAACAAGAAATTATAAACATGTAGTTTATTTCTAAAGGAATTAAGATTAACAATCAATGAAAACAGAAATCAATGCAACATACAGGGACTACAAAATATAAAGCAACCTACACATATGAATGCAAGGCCTACCTTTGACTTGTCACCTCAGCCAAGTGCATTATTAACTGAATAGATGTGTATCTTAATTCGTGTAATTTAGAGGTCAGTTCAGTTGATGTTGCAATGTCGATCCTTACAGTTGTGACATAATAGTGAGCTCCCTTCTCCATAACACTGTTAGAATCTTGCTAATGGACCTTAGGTGCTAATGTTCCATGCAATTTGGAGTTGAACTTTAGTACTTTACATTAACAAGAGCCATGCATGTTCACTGTTGCACTGCCTCAAGTGCAAATGAATAACTTGAGGGGATTGGCCGGCACAAACCATGTAGGTAGACTAATCCCCTGAGAGCGGAAAAATTCCGCATTGCCAACTTAATGGCTTATGACTCACCAGAGAGTAAATAAACTACCGATCAAGTAGAACAAAAGATCACAATGTTTATGAATATGACCTCACCCGTGATATTTGTAGAGCAATCACCGATTGACAGTCAGTTCACACCTCAAGTAAGGTATCTTTTCATATGGAAATGATTTCAAACCTACTGCGTTTGTGCCGGGGAATCTTGGCATGAATGTGTGGCTGTACTATTATGTAATCAGCCCATTATAAATGCAGGAAACTATTTACATAACAAAGCAAAGGCTCAGCTCAGTTGACCTTGGATCTGACAAAGAGAGTTTTTTGTCTGTGTACAGTCATGACATGTACAAATGGCAAAAGGAATATGGTAAGTTCCTGGCATGTGTGAGTAAATGGAAATAGCTTTTGAGAAAGGGCATATGAGAATGTGTGAAATTCTACATACTACTTTTCGTAAGGGAATAATTATAATTATAAACATTACTCAAACATTACTTGTTCAGTTTTACAGTCCTAAAAGTCAGGCAGAATCATCTTGTAGGGTGTCCTATAGGGCACAAATATGAGCCTATAGAACTAGTATGAACCCATAAGACATGACACATAAATCCTACAGCACAGGCATTGTCCTATAGGACGAGTGCTATAGGACGGAGGTAGCACTATAGGACTCCTGCAGGGATCCTTGGGTCCTACAGGGATCCTGTAGGACCATTTTTTTTAAGGGTTGACCCCCATGCAATGCCAACAGGGATGGTGAAAATGCTACTCCATGAAGGCTGATATGCCCTATTACTTCAATGTGAAGACTAATGAGAGTAGGTAGTCACAGCCTGGCTATCAGGAAAGTCATGTTGCAGGTGCCCCACGCAGCAGGAGCCCTGCCCTGCAGGAGTCAACGCCCACACCACCACCAAGTACTCCACCCCTCTTCATTTCACCATGCACCGATGTGGTTGCCAGTCAGTCACCACCAAGTTTCCAGCTGCAGCCACAGCCAATGAAAGCAGATGCTGTTACCCAAACAGGTGAGAAGGAATTTAGATTTCTTCTTCGCGAGGCAGATACATCATCCAGGTTAGTGGGTGTAAAGACATACAAGGACAATGTATACGTAGGCATCCGTAATTACTTCAAGAAGACTGGCACAGGACAACTGATCCCAACAAAGAAGGGCATCAATTTGAAATTGGATGAATGGAACTGATTGAAGCATATTGCCTCACTTGTGGATGATGCTGTCAAGACAATGACCTGTAGCTAGACATGCAGCCCATTGAAAGTTCATCTTATGTGTTCTTCTTTTCAGAGCTTTCTCTGACATCTGTCTCCAAGGACAAGAACAGGAAAGTTGCTCGGAAGCTGGTGAAGTACGTCTATTCTAAATGTCTCCTGCAGAGAGTTGACCAAATCATCACAGAGCAGTGTGAGGGATGTCAGCATAATTACTTGTCACAAGGGGAACACGAGTGTTTGTACTTTAGTGGCACAGCCTCAGAACAGAGAGAAACCATTGCATTATATTTCAAAGCTGCAGCAGAGAGGATCGACATGGTGTCAGTGGAAAAGGCTGCAAGGGCGGTTGCCGAGTATTGTGACATCACCTTGGAACATGGCTTACTCAACCTGGATGAGTTATTGCAGTTGTTGTATTATCAGTGGGCCGATGATCCTCAGGAATGTTGTAACGCACTATCGGAAACTCTCACTGTGTATGGTATGATTATGTGCAATGATATCATCGATGATATCATGTCTAAAACCAATGCCGATCAACCTTTCAAACAATGACTTTGTATTAACTGTTCTATGAATTCAACAGACTTGAACTATTCCAGAGACTTTTTTCATGTGTTTTTAGATTGTTTATAAAGGAAAGTTCCATTGCATTTGTTGTTGTGTTGTTTAAAAAAAAGAAGAAATAAAATTCACTTTTTAATGTTTGGAGAAATGAAATATGATACCTCTCTTTGTATTTATTTTGAGTGAATGCATGTGTAAGAACGAGTATGAAAGAGATGTGCTTTGACAAGAAGGAAATGACACTGACAGCTGTTTTTTAAATCTAACCAACAACTGTTTTTTCTTTTATTGAACACTTCAAACAAGATGAGCATTGAAATACATAACACCTAATTCTTTAAAACTGTGGTTTTAAAAAGCTAAGATCATAAATGTCAAAGTCAACACCAGTCAAATTCTCGATGAAATCGTTCACAAGAAAGTCATTCAAAGTCAAATCCTCCGTAAACTGTTGAATAATAGCTGGCATGCTCCAACCCCGGCAACGATGCAACAGGTAATACAGAATGTACTGTCCACACACAGATGACAGGGGTCCCTGGAGTCTCGGCCTGTTGAAGGTCCAGTCAGCACAGTTCCTGTCCAGGAACACCTTGAAAAGAGCTTGGGCGGGGGGACATCCATATGAGTCAAAGTATTCACCATGACTGCCATCCACAAAATAAAAAACCACCCAATGTTTTCCTGGTTTGGTACTGGGATCCACCTTGGCAACAAAAGCGGCAAGAAAGGATTTGAGTCTGGCCTTGGGTAACTTATCAGAGGCTCTCACCCCACCAAAAGAGGATGCCGTGTACCGATCTGCAAGCAAGATCTCCTTGAGCTTGAGAGTGTCCATTCTTCTCTTGTGTTATGTTCGTCCAATGATCAGGGATCAAAAGTCAAACAGGACATTGCGATCTCTGTCAATTTCAATGACGTTGTCCAGCTCGCCATACACGAGTAAATTCACCGTATTTGGCAGGGCTTGTCTGAACTGTAGTTTGATGCCCAAGTTGCCTTCTTTGACCAGGTTCAAATGTCCTCCGTCAGCAGACAAGTCAGGTGTGAGATCAAAGGCAAACAGTGTGTATCTATTGTCGTATTCATAGCGATTGATTTTGATTCCTTCATCCCGACCTATTTTATTTGTCCCAGTAAACAGGGAATAGTAGGCCCTGATGAATGATTGGCCGCCAGCTTTGGTGAAATCCAGTTTCAGGGGTTTGCTCGGCACTTGTTTTCCACCCACATTTAGGACCAGCAATGTCATGTCGTAATGTTTGAAGTTGAAAGGATTCTTCTTGTATGAACCGTTGAAGACATCGTTGTTTACCAGACCCAAGACCACACGTTTAGGTAGCTGTCCCAGAAAGATGGGGTCTTTATTGAAGGACATGGTGTCTCCCGGAATGGACAGAACCTTCATCACACAACGATGTATGGGATACTTGGACGGTCCCTGCTTTAAAGCTTCTGCATGGCCCAGCTGTACCGATGGACTGAGTTTTATTTTCCTGACATGTAGTGTCACTTCAGTGACTACAGCTTTGAAGCCTGGATTTTTCTGCAGAGCTCACAAGGGAGAAGGCATTCTTACTTCTATTGAGTTTGAGACGTAATTCGACACCATTCATTAGATTTTTGGGCTAAAAAAAGAGATCCGAATGGATGGGTCCTACCATATCGACAACTTGACTGCCAGACGTGAAGGCATATCGGTTTTTCAGTCCCTTGTTCACTTCTCCACCTGCTTTGGTAGGGTCCACTTCATCCATTTTCAAGTGATAGTCCATGAAGAATAGGGCTGAATATATGGGTGACTTTGGCCTCCTCACCATAATTCAACAAGGTCTCCAACATCGCTCGGTAGGGGTAAGTAGGGGAAGGGTTGGATATCATTTTGCCATTGAGGTGTACATCCACTTGGCTGAACAGTGAATGGAGCCACAAGTTGACGGGACCCACTGCTGCATCTGCATCGAGGTTAGTACCATCGGCTTTTGTAATCTTAGCCTTGATCAGAAAGAGTGTTGAGGACAGATCGATGTAGTCTTCCCCGGAACCCGGAATCATAAATTCGATGGGTCCCGATTCCACAATGTGTGTCAGGGGATGCACTTCTTCCCATTGTCCCTCTTCCATACTGGTCTGCGCTGGAAGAACTGTGAACAAGTCAAGTTCACTCTTTGTACATTCATAGGAGTGTTCGTGAAGAAATGCCATAATGAAAAGTGTCAGTCAAAAATGTTGGGAGATCTTCTCTGTCGCTTGGCTTTGGAGGAAATGACCCTTCTGCGTGGTGCTCAGCGTTTTATACCACCACCATCGCCTGGGGAGACAAACTGTCTTAAACCCCTTCCTGTCATTAGGTTTTTGCCAGCTTTCAATAATCGTCTTTTTGCAGAACGCTTCACATTACGTCCGCTCAGTGCATCGCCTGCAATGTTGAATCCTGTTCTCAACATCTGTCTGCCAAGGACTTTGGCGCCTTGTTTGAGCAGTAGCATGGCTGCGCGGAAGAGTCCACCGAGGATGCCACTCAAACCATATTTTCATTGTACGGCTGCTCCCTGAAACGATGCTCCATTTCCCACCTGATCCAAATAAAACTTCGTGTATGTGGCGGGGTTGTTTTCGTAGACTCGCCGTCTGCGAGACATGTTCATGACTACAACAGTGTTGGGCGTCATTTCCTGAAGGCTAGTGTCACGATCACTTTCCCACCATGAAATGTCACTCTTTGACCCATGTCGTCTCTTATGTAGACTTCTTCTGTATCGAATTCACGATGTCTAAGGGGAAGAAAGTATGGAGTGTGGAAGGTGCGGTTGATCATCTGGCCATGGATCCCTTCCACGTTTTCTATTCTCAGCAGGGGTGCATACACATCTCCGACAAACTGTTCATCCACTAGGTCGCAGTACACATACAGAGAAGAGAGGTTTCGAATGTTGAACATGAAAGGTGCATCACTCTTCTGTCTTAAGATGGTATTGGGATAAAATCCCATGAGTTTGGCCAGACCTGGGAGAAAGTGGAGTCTGGCACCCTCACTCACATCAGCGGTTACTTTCCTGGATGCCGGGTCGAAAGTCAACTGGACATTGTCGGGTAAGCCTTGCTCTCTCAGAGTGGTCAGTATACTACCAAAACCATCATAGTAACCTGCAGGTATTTTAACAAGTGTCTTTCTATGGTCCTGATCATTGTACAGGAGCAAGTTTCTACCCCCGACCACATTATACCAAGAGAAAGGGTAGTGTATTTCCATCAAGGCCACTTCCCAGTTCCCCTGCAGAGAAATGTGTTTTGGTAATTTTACAGTGTAGCCTGTCACTGTATTATCCGGAAAGAAGTCAATGGATGCATTGCTTGGCAACATCAAGAAGAAGGGGTATTCAGCGATGATGACCGTTGAGTTCCAAATGTGGTGATTGGTCAGAGCATCTCCTATTTATACCTTTGCCAAGTCATCACCCAACTGTTGACCTTGGCTGGCCAACCGTACCACTTGACCAAGTATTCTGTCTTTCCCTTTCTCTTTCTCGTCTTGAGTACCTTTTCCACTCTGAAGACATCATCGTCTTTCTTGACCACTCTTTGCAGTTCTTGCTCATAGAATGTCCCTTCTAACTCTTCACCATTGTACTCTTTCAACTTGTACAAGGGTGGTCAATCAGAGATCCGTCCTGATATGGTTAAAACTTCTTCAGTCCAATTGGTGAGGTAGCCCTTTTTGAACATACGTTTGGCTTTGCTGATGCGTACTTGATCCCCAATGTCATATTTGAATCTGACGGTTTGGGGTTCAAAGTGACTGTACAGTGTATCCCACACTTCCTTCTCGTTGGTCTTGTTCACATTGGCAGGTTTTCTCTTGATGCTGCAGTGCCAGGTGTTGTTGTAAGATCGCATCAATTGAGGAAGTATGGAGATGTAATTCAGGGTGTTGTTTCTGGTGAAGTATTTCCACATTTTGGTTTTTAGGGTCCAGTGAACCGTTCGACCACGGACGCTTTTGTTTCATTGCCGGTGGTGAAGAAATGAATGCCTTCACCCTTGAGAAATTTTTGGAATTAGTGGTTGACAAACTCTTTACCCTGGTCCGTCTGCAGTTTCTCTGGTTTTCGCCCACTTTTTAAAATCAGTTGGAAGGCAGACACCAAGGTGGTTCCACGTTTATCTTTCAAGGGAATGGCCCAGGCATACTTGGACAGAATGTCAATGCAGGTGAAGATGTATCGATACCCTCGGTTGTATTTCGACAGGGAACTCAAGTCGGCAAGATCAGCCTGCCACTGCTGGTCCATACCCCCGACGATAACTCTAGCCCTTGGAAACCTCCATCGCACTGGCTTGTGCATTGTGTAAGTGTCTTGATGTTGCATCCATTCCTTCACTTGCTGACGGGTGATTTTCACCCCCTTTCTCTTGCAGCACAGTAAACAGCATCGATTCCTCCAAAACTTGCAGAATGACTTGGTTCGTAAAACACCTGGCTGAGATGTTGGTCCAAGTCCATCGATTTGGTCGCATATTTCATGTTTGAATACGATGGACCCAGAACAGCAGGCACAAAGACACCTTACACATTTGAGAAAATCACTTACAGAAAGAGAGGGGAGACAACACTCCATGACCACAACCTCCTGTAAAATGACCAGCAGCAGAATGGGCATTCTTGTTTTAAAAGTCTATCCAACTCTTTGGATGATGCCGAGGTCTTCTTGCTGTTGAAATGACAGGAGACACCGTCTTCTTCTTGACAGGCAGCTGTTCGCTAAACAATTCGGATCCACCATCCCTGTCATCGCTGTGAATTAATCCTTTGGATTTCTTCCAAGACTGGATCCAGTTCCACCTATCTTTGTTGCAAACCAAGTCTTGGGGACCTTCATGGTAGACAATACCTGTGCAAACTGTTGCCATCCCCTAGGAGTGAAAGTTTTCCTTCGACGTAAAACATCATTGACTAGATCTACCATGTGGGTGCCAGGTACGGGACTGCCATCGTACATCAATTCCCCCTTCTCATTCCAGTCAATCAGATCATTCTGTTTCACTTTCTGCAGAAGTAGTTGTGCCTTTTTCTTCATAGATTTTGGTACACTTTCTATGACATCCAATGTAACCACATCTCTTGGCTTTGCATAGTCGATCCCTTTCCCCTCTGCAGTCAGGTTCAATGAAGACACGGTAGAGGAAGTTGCACCAGTTTTTGTTTCAGTTGGGACAATGCTGATTTTCACGGGTTCCCTCCTTTTGTCGATAAAAGCCCTATACTGCTAGAAGCTTGTTGGTACAGTTTGGTTTGTTCATCATCAGCTAAATCTGTTCTCTCCAAAACCTGTTGCATCTCCCGATCTAAGGAGGATAATACCTTGGTGATGGGATGTGTAGCCTGATTCTGCTGCACTTGTATTGTATCAAGCAATATTTGTGGCAAAAGTGCCATATTCTTGGCGTGTTCCATGGGCATGGTGGCTGTCACTTAAACAAGAGACTTCCCAGCACAGACAGCACAGGTCCCAAAACAGCAGAGAGGTATCCTCCTTTCTGAACCAGGATTTTCTTCTTTTTAGACATTTAAGCTTCCTATCTGTCAGCGTGTGAAGCTGATGTTTGTATTTGCTCAATGTCTTCTTCTGACTCGCCGTCAATGGAACACTCCCCCTGGGGATGTTCAAACAGCATTCACAGAGACATTGAATCAGATCATTGCTAGCTCCTTCAATAACTCATCTCTGCTGCTTTGGAATGCCTCTGGCTAACACAGAGAGAAAATGGGTATGCTTTCTCATTCGCTGAGACATGATGAATGATGAAATTTCTTCCCATCATATCTATTTTAAGTTTTTCTCACATAAACAAAGATAGTCTCCCCAGGAAAAATGTTGGAACGCAGACGTAGGACTTCCGGCGTGTTGGGTTTCAGGTCAATAAGAAGATAGCCTTAGAGTTTTCTGGTAGCGTCGCTAAATGCTTCTTGAGCAAAACTAGTGTGTCCAGGATACATCTGTTTGGCCAGGTGTGATTTGCGAACCATCTCTCGGGTTTTTGAAGAGGACCAAGTAGTGTGAATTTAAACTCATGGTGCGAGTTTCTTTGCCTTGGTAAAATAGATTTTGTAAGATGAGCTTCACAGACAGGTTGCGATGATGAGAGCCTTTGGTGAAAAGGTTAGTAATTCTCCGGTCGTTGCCAGTTTCTGACATCAGATCACCGATGATCAATAAGTTTGTTTTCGTGGAAAAAAACAATGTGTCCAAATCGACAGGAATGCCCTCCACAAAACGAATACCTGGAAACTGGGCAGTCAGTTCTGCATAGGCAGGTTGATACTCTCCATAGCACCAGACGATGTTTTCTGGAGAAGGAACAATCAGGGCTTGTCTTTCCTTCAGAAGTCATTTCACAAATTCTGTTTTGCCTGACTGTGTTGGCCCACACACGAGTGCAGTGAACAGATGGTGAAGCCTTGCATCCATAATTTATTTGGATTGATCTCCTTTTGTCAAAATGTGTACGATTCGGATCAAGTCACGCAGCAGTTGATAGGAGTTAGATTTCTCGGCCAGTTTTAAGAATCTATGTCTTTCTAGTTTGTCTCCGACATTATGCACTTGAACAAGATGATTTGCCAGTCTGACCAGGTGTTTTGCAGGACATCCAGGATAAGGACAATTCTTTCTTATTCGTGGCATATCAAACGGTTGGCTTACTTTCAAATTCTCCTTTTTTCAATTAATGATCTTGACATTACCTTTGGTTTAAAAAATTTGTCGTAGATGATGCAAGGTAAAACACAAAGGTAGACGAAGAACATGGGCTTTGAAAAGTCTCGATTGTTCACGATCAATCTTAACAGTGTTTGAAGAATGACACCTATCATGCCAACTTGATTTAACTATGTTATTAGTTCTTCAGTTTCAAGTTTCATGTCATTGTATGCAGACGACTCAAAATTGTATAGGCAAATTTCTAACAACTCGGACTGCAGTTCTCTCCAACAAGACCTTAACCATATTGAGAGACGGTGCACGACATGGAAACTAAAACTGAATTCTAAAAATGTATGGTTATTTCCTTTACGAACAAGAAAACTCACATTATGTATGATTATAGTATTAATGGTGACAATTTATGCAGAGCAACATCAGTTAAAGACCTTGGTGTTCTTCTCACCCAAAATCTAAACTACTCTGCGCACATTAATACAATTACTGTAAAAGCTTTCAAGCTGCTAGGTTTTATAAAACGTAACTCACATAATTTTAGCAATGTCAACACTCTCAAAACCCTGTATATAACACTTGTCCGGAGCCAGCTTGAGTATGCCAGTCAAGTATGGTCTCCACACCAGCTGTATCTAATTCACCGTCTCGAAAGAGTTCAGTGTAAATTTCTCAAATACTTGTGCGGTAAAACTGGCATAACTTACTCATCTGGCTACTACAACCAACTCTGTACCTTCTTCAAAATCCCATCTCTACAAGAGCGTGGGAGTTTTATGGATGCCACCTTCTTTTACAAATGTATGTTCTCTTTTTATAACAGCTCCAAAATTCTAGAGCGTATCTGTCTGCATGTGCCTTCTCGCACTCTGCGCTCAAAACAACATTTTAAACCTAATGTATCAAGAGTCATTGCTCATTCCTCAGCATTTTTACAGAGAACTATGAAAAATTTGAATAGTATTTTAAACAATGAGACTTTTGATATTTTTAATTGTAACTATGGGCGATTTCGCAGATTTTTATTTAATAATGTTTATTCTTTTTAGATCTGTATTTTTTACCAATGATTGTTTTTTTAACTGTGTTGTTACTGTCTTTGTATCATTGTTGTGCTCTTTGTTAGTTTCTTTTTCTTTTGCTGGAACTGTAATTGGGCGAAAGCCCGTTGTTGCCAGCCAGTAAATAAATAAATAAATAAATAAATAAATAAACTGAGTGAATTACATGAAAGCACTCTCTTAAATAAGCAAGGAATACCTCATTGCATGAAAGAGGAAAGGGAGAGAGAGGGGGAAAATAGCCCGAGGGGCAAAGGGGCCTCCTTCTTTTCATGGAGGGCCTACATGAATTGCATCCCAGAAAGGCAAGGGGGAGTTCAATGGGTTACACATCTTCACTGAAGGCCCTCGGGTGCGGGGGCCTGAATTTTGGCCCTGGGGCAAAGGGGCCATGCTTTTCATACCTTACCATACCTCAACACCTGCAACGCAAACACTCTCTCCGGAGACTTCGTTTGTGTCGTCGGCAAAATCAACCAGGCGTCGAAAGTGTGGGGAGTTGACCAGTTTGGTTGCCTTGGCCAACCACAGATATTGACGTCCAGATGTTTGTCTTTACTCATGAGTGTTTTACCGTAGGCACTATTCCCAAGAAGCTTCATAGTGTCTCCAAGTACAGCTTTGGTGGGATCTTCATCACCGAGTCGACGAGCTGTTGATACGGACTCTCAAAACTCTTGAAAGTAGGTTTTGGGGGTGAATTCTAGGACCTGGTGAACTTTTTTCACAGTTAGACCATGATTCAGGTACCATTTCAGTGGGGGAGTGATAATGAGGAGCTTCTCACCGTGCAGACTACTGATCAGTGATCGTCGAGGACTTCTCAGTTGATCGTGATTGACCACATGTGAAAACATGTGTTCCCCAACATCTGACCTGGTGATGGAAATGTTCTTGAATATAGGACACATTTCTGAAAAGTGATCCTGCAGATGTTAAGGAACTTCAAGGTCACACTCAACCATCCCGAAGAGCTCAACGTCCTTGACTGCTTCGATGATGTCCTCTTCAGTAACTCTGTAGCTCCTGTCAAGATACCTGGTGTTTCTCTGACGGATGAATGCTCTGAGATTAGGATCCGTCCAGCGCATGGTACGGTAGTGACATTCCCACATGGTGGCCAGGTTGAACCCAATGTCTCTTATGTAGCTATCATTCTTGGCAGTCTCTTACCGAAGCTCTTGCACAGACTTCCTACGAACTTCATTGACTTCTCGGTTTCTGTTCACATCACAATCATGCCCATGCCAGTAGCAACCATGAAACTGATAGACAGTGTTGTTTGCCTCACAGAAACCATCAACTGGGAGGCGACGACCACCGAGACATCTTTCTCTAGCATTGCCCTGTGCTGGATATGTAGGTCATCTTTAGGTGCAAGGTAGTCGAGCCACTGGGAGGCGATGGGTTCAGATAGTGTCCGACGAAAGTTTTCACATACCTTTCGACGAATGTAGAAGCCTGTGGGCATGTCTTGCATTAAGACCCACAGATACAGTGCATTGGCATCATATCCTACGATACACTTGCAGGGTTTCTCATTCCTGATGACTGTTTTACCTGCTTCGTGGTAACGATGGAATATGATGCTGGGGCCTCCGATGATGTTGGACTTGAAGGTGTCATACAAATCTCTGTCCTGTTTGCTCAGAAGACAGAAGTTGACATCAGGGTCAAGCCGCTTGAACAGATAGCGCATGGTTATGCCAGGCAATGAAACAGCCTCTTTGAATGGATCCACCCATCGTTCCCTATAAAGTTGGTACATGTTACCGATGGTTTCTAGAAATGGTTGTACATCGGCGTTATTGTAACACACCAGAAAGTCTCTGAAGGTGGTCATTCGATTGGTCTCATACACTTGCTGACACAGCAGGTACTCTTCTTCACTGATATTTCTTTGTTTGAGTGTGCTGTAGAATGCTTCATGTGACGGAAGTGATGGGGATCCCAGCTTTTTGAGGCAGTCCATCCATTCATATGGGAAGAAACCCTTTTCTTCAGTGGCGTTGTATGCTTTCAGGAATTGACTGTAGCTACAGCCATGTGACACATAATTGGATATGTCGAGGAATCGAAGAGTGTCAGTCTCTAGAGTCAGGTAGTCTGAACATCGCTTGATGACGAATTTTACTGTACTCTCCCGTAGAAGCTCTGGCCACAAATATGCCTTGGCTGCATTGAGATCGTAGCGACCAGAGTTGAAGCCAAGGACTGGCAGTTGTTTCAGGTGGTTAATAAAACGGGTTTTGAGTCAACACAAGGGGTGATCATCATCACCCTCTTTGCTGCCTCCTTCTTTCTGAATTCTCTTGTCCAGTTCTTCAAGAAATTCCTGGAATCTAGGTTTCATGATCTCGTAGCACCGTTCGCTGATGGTTTGTAAGTATTGTAGCATTTCAGAGCCAGATGTTGTGGGTTCCCATCGGTGATGAAACATCGTGGCTCTTCATAGGATGGCACATTGCTACAGACACTTACACTGAGTAACTCATGTTTGGATACAAAACAGAGATTCTCAGCATCATTTGAAGGTAAGCTGTCCTTATCCAAGTAGCATTCAAAATCGAATGTTGCCCTGTAGGGGTAAAATTGCAAACCTTCAGGCACCATGATCCCCACATCGTCCAGTGATTCAAATACTATTGGGTTGAGCTGAAATATACCTCCAGGAAAATTGTGTTTTGTCCCTGCAGAGCATGTTTTTTCATGCTTGGCTAAGTTTCTGAAGTGGTTGAAGAGTTTATCACAGGTGGAACACTTGTATGATTGAGCATAGTGGTCAAAATCTTTGATGTATGAAAAATGACCTTCATAATGGTTGACATACATAGTGTCCTTGTGTTTTCTCATGGATTTATAAATGTGCTGGACGATTCTTTCAACGGTGATGTCTTGCTCTTCCTCACTCAGTTCACACACTTCTATGTTGATAGAAAACAGATCTTCCAAAGTAGGGATGTCTTCAAAAGACACTCCATCAAAGTCCATATCAGTTGCTTGTCCCTCATGCAGCATGAACTGGTGAGTGTATTGCTTTGCTGCTGTCACAAGGTTGCTTTCTTCATAGCCTTTTGCCAAGGCTAGGCAGCGATAGAAAGACAGTTTATCATTGTAGGGACGCCATGTGCGAGGACATCTGAGCAAGGGTACCACACTGCGACTAGTGATGAAACAATCAGGTAAGGTGATATTACAGCCGATCTAGTGCTTTAGTATTTTCACGATGTAGACTGTTATATTGGTGATCAGCTCAATCGCCCATTTTGAGTCTGGTCTATTCTGTTTGATGTGCTCAAGTATATCAGTGTCTTGCAGACGGGTTAGAAAGTCATTCAGATCATGCTGATTCCTGATGAGAACAGGCGCATCTGACAGGTGATTGTTGTGGGATGGATAAAAATACCTCAATGCTCCCGTTTCCACATGACGCATGATGAAACCAAGGGCAAGATTTACCTTGTATTGAGTGGACTGTCTTTGATGAACTGTCTGAAAGTATCGCACAATCCCATTACGATGAAATCCACCAGTGGTTCGGAAATTGAAGACATCCAGCAACGGGTTTCCCTCACGATGTCTCGATCGAATGTGGAGCCAATTTTCCCTGTAGAGGGGTAGAATGTCAGGCTCCACATTACCATCATCACTGTCATCAAAGATTGATTCCAGTGGATCAACAGGTAATCTGCCCAAGGTACGTGTAATGCTTTCCGCATTGCTGTCAACCTCTCTGCTATTACTGCTGCTGTTACTATTGCTGGCATCATGTTGCTTTTGTCGATGACCACCTGCTTGCACTTTGTCTGCATCATCGTCATCAGAAGAGGAGGAAGCAGAAGAAGATGAAGGAGAAGATAAGGACAAATGGTATGCATCTTCCTGGTGGTTGTGACTGTGCTTTTTCAATGCCTGAAATGCTTTGAATCGGCGGGAGCATCTAGCACACTTGTATTAGACGGCCTTGGACAATTTTTGTGAATTTTAATATGGTTGGTGTAGTGGGACCTTCTGGTGAATACCATATCACATGTTGAACACTTGTGTGTGCTTGGACGACGATGACAATCATGGTTGTGTTTTCTCAAATAATCCTTGAAGGCCAAGCTTTGATCGCACACAGGACAGGTGAAGTGATGATCTTCATTTTCAGCATGAACAATGTTTGTGTGTCTCTTTAGACTATCCTTGCGGCTGAAAGATCGATCACAGCATGGGCAAGGGAAACGAATGTTCTCACCGTGGACAGTACTGAGATGAGGCTTGAGATCTCGGCGTCGTACAAATGATCTGTTGCACTGGGAACAAGTGCAATCTTTGGCCGAGGACTGTTTTTCAGTTTGCCCAAGTGCCTGCATAAATTCAGGTGATGGTTGATGATCAGTTGTCTTTAATGTCAGGCTTGCTACTCCAATATCAGAAGGACCCGGCATCATTCTGAATAAATAAATAAATACGTAAATAAATAATTAAATAAATGATGCGATGAAAACATAATTTCATCAATTGTTACTTTATTAATGTATGTATGAGCACATTTACAATCACACAAGAGAGTATTGCAAGACAGTTAGACACACATACATACATTCATAAATACACACATACATACATACATACATACATACATACATACATACATACCTACCTACCTACCTACCTACCTACCTACCTACCTACCTACCTACCTACCTACCTACCTACCTACCTACATACATACATACATACATACATACATACATACATACATACATACATACATACATACATACATACATACATACATACATACATGCAAGCATGCATGCATGTATGCATACATACATGTGTACATGCATGCATGTATGTATACATACATACATACATAAATGTGTATTAATACAATGGAATAAAATAATCAAATCAAAGACATGAAAATAGTTAATTACCTGAATTTCTTTGCAGATGAGACTCCTCCATCACCTGTATCATCTTGTTGCTCTGTTGAAGCTGCAACAGGTTTTGAGATTCTGTTGGGGAAAAAAATATATTATTATTTTGAGGGGGGAAAAATTTAATATTTCACATATGTGTGTATATATGTATGTATGTATATGTGTGTGTGTGTGTGTGTGTGTGTGTGAGAGAGAGAGAGAGAGAGAGAGAGAGAGAGAGAGAGAGAGAGAGAGAGAGAGACTTACCTTGGAGTTTGTGGAGGAGTAAAATAATCCAGATTGCCTTTGCTTGTTTCAGGCATAAACTCCCCATTTCTGTATGATTAAAGGAAAACAGAAAAAATCCGGTATTATATCAGATGAATTTTCTAAAAAATGCACAATAATTATAATCTTTGATGAACGAAGGTAAATGAATTTTATGAGTAATTATCCTCCAGCTTATCCATTCGAACTGATCTTTACCATAGAACTTGGACATTCACCCCCGTTATTTTCCTCGGAGAGGTCAGCCACCTCTCCATCGTATTCTTCGACTTGGTTCTGCACGAAAGAAATAAAGAGGTAAAGGGAAAACGTCCTCAGTATTTTTTATGACTGCAGGAACAGCTTCTGTCAGTTTATAACTCAGAGGTAGTCATATTCTTACACGGGTTCTTAGCTAAAGATTCAGACACGACACCAATGCTGTGACCTCTGGAGTGTACACAACCGTGAACGGTTGAATGACGTGACAAAACGATGTACATTGTAACAGATACCAGATGTACAAACTGATCGATCGGTAAATATCGCCGGTTTCGTACAGTTTAGCACTCAGTATATGCTAGCATATACACGAATTATCTCTTTCTTGAGCTCTAGTGTATCATGAAAATTCGTTTACAAACGTTTGAAGGGAATACAACGGCATAGGTAATACACAGTTGACGGCCGAGCGTCGTACGCTTTCACACATTCCCTGTATACAATCTACTGGCACTGAAATGAACTGATTTGATCGGCATACACCTGAGCGTTTTTCACCCCTTTTCACAATTCACCAAACATTCATATGTACACCTATATAGCTGACACCATATCAGTGTTTATTATGGAAGAAATATGAGAAACTTTCCGAAAAAATCCACTAATACTCAAAAAAGTGATTCAGCGAGTATGTAAACAAACCGTTGCAGACGATAAATATAAACGTTGCGCGTGCACACATCAACACGGCGCCAACACGGCGCCCAGCGTACAAATCCAACAACACAATTTTTCCACATTTTTGTAAACATTCTTTTCTACGACTTCACACCATCTTTGGATAAGTAGTATTCAACAACAAGAAATGTGTAAATTCAGCGCACAGGAAATTATTTGTGTTTCATCCATGAAAGTATGTTAATTTATCGTATAGGCACTTGCCTGTAGCATTGACTAGACACTGTACATCGCCGAGCAACATCAACTGTATGACTGTTACACAGAGTTTAGCAAAATACGGGCGGATGCATCATTCAAATCACATACCTGGTTTTCTTCTCGTAGCTGCCTTCTATATTCTTCCTTGATTTCTGTGATCTTTTGACACTGGCTGGCTGAAAATTCTGGTGAAATGTCCCAGCTCATGATGACAGTGCACTTTACGTACTCGACGGGCGGCAGGCTATGACGGACAAAAGAATCTTATCAGCTGGTCGATAGATGACGTACGTCTTCATCATGGACCATATCAGCAGTGTGAGCCACACTGGAGTTAGAAGTGCTTTATCTACCCTTCTACATTTGCATAATTCTCGTTCACGCCAATCAACTTTGAACTCGATAGGTATATAATGCATATCAGCCAATCGGAAGAACGATGGATGGGTTGCCATGGTTAAAAGATCTTATGTTGACACATTTTAACTTGTTTTGGGTCATCTAGGGGGTCTGCTGCCACCGCGCCATGGTCCAAAATTGGAAGGGTGGCACATTAAAAAAAAAAGATAAGCTAGGGCTTTGCCACAAGCCATGGTCCAAAATGGGGGGGGGCACATTAAAAAAAAAATAGATAAGCTAGGGCTTTGCCACAAGCTATGAACCCAGATTGGGCGCACCACTCTTTTTTTTGGTAAGCTAGGGGGATAAGGTGTCTCCCGCGCCACCGCGCCATGGGCCAAAATTGGGCGCGCCACACTTTTTGGGGTAAGTTAGGGGGGCCGCGCCACCACGCCACGGACCCAAATCGGGTGGTTACAGTGCCATTCTATACTACTATCTGGGTTTGAGATGCAAGCCAAATTCATCATACAAGTAACTGGGTATGTGCCTGAAGAGTACTAATATACCGCAGTCATAATAAGGCATAGCGTCAACCTGTCAAATGTTCGTTTATAAGTGAGACGAGGTTGTTCAACAACTGGAGCATTATTCTACGTACCAATATATTTGTAAAGGCTACGGTGCAATCAACGTCTCTTTTTCAAAATGAGCGTTGTCGATAGATTTGTCCGGCCCGGTACATAAATGTAAAATGTGTGTAGTGTAAGATTCATTAACATTTATTTACGCAAACATTGCTCACCTACATATAGTCTCCACAAAACATTGATTAATATGAATCATGAATATTATTAAGAGAATAAGTTTGGTATTTGATCAGTATTGAGCTTCCTGTCCACTATGCAGTACATTTATGGCGTGTTTAATAAGTATGTATATATATATATATATATATATATATATATATATATATATATATATATATATATATATATATATATATAGACACAGTGCATTCAACATAAAACTAGTCACGTTCAATGTTTTCTCTGGTGGCGTGTGCAGGCATTTCACTGTAGGGAAAAGCTCAAAATGTTAATCCCACTCTTAGGACATTTCTTCTTGGAGCATGTGAAAATGCTAAAAATGTGTTCATTTCACTGTACTGGTACGTACGGCTTCTCAATAGATTTCCTCAGGAAGAATGACCATGGCCATCGTGTATATTGTCTATATTGTCGAGAAGAGGTCATTTTCAAATAGGCGGTACCGCCGGATACCTCCCGCGGTATACCTCTACTTCGCTTACCGCCAGGATTACAGCCGCCGCTCAGAGACCGTGAATATTTATGAAAACTCATTACCGCGGACTGAAGGTGAAACATTAACACCTCTATTACACTAACGATCGCGGTAATACCGCAGGCACAGCGGTAAATGGCCTTAACGGCTGTACTAAACCATAGACAGTAGAGGAGGGCCTCTACTGTCTATGACTAAACACAGGTTGCAGTATGAGAGAGAGAGAGAGAGAGAGAGAGAGAGAGAGAGAGAGAGAGAGAGAGCGTACATCTTGGTCATATAAACAGAGTGAGTTGTAACTGTTGCGTACGTTCACTTCCGAATTCCGCCTGTAAAATATTGCAATCTGAAGGCCAAAATACCTAACAAAGGTGCAATTCAGAACACCCAGTCACAAAATATTAGTTCACGACAGTGTAATATTATATGTAAAGTTCAAGCACGGTCCCTTATAGGGAAACCGTGGTTCAGGTTACGACACCCAAAATTTGCTCGATTTGTGCGAGATCGGGAAGTAAAACTCGGGTCGCACATCGGCAGAGTGGGACTATTCCGTGATATCAAATATCGACATTGCCATGGGGATAGTTTGTCGTCTAATTTTCATCCGCATTTGATAGCAGCATTATTGCCCTTGTAGTTGATAAAGAAGGCAGTGAAAATACCAGCAAACTACCATCGAACTATTTCCGTTTAGTTTTAAAAAACCTAACTTTCTGAATACGGGGTTGACAAACGGCGTTCGTCGTGATGCTACGCCTGGTGGAGCACAGGGGTAATAAACAAAGTGTACGCTATGCGATTTCCTCGACCAGTTACATCTCGATTATTAGATTGTGTTGTAATTGTCATTTGCGCCGACAAATTTTAGCAAATACGGATAGTTTTGAAATAATAATTCAACTCAAAAGATTCATCGACTGATAATTGGACACTTTCGAAATAAAATGAGCTCGCATATTTTGGCAGGTCTTGGCTGTCCTGATAGAACGTCGAAAACAAGTAAACATGTTCGTCCTTTGAGATGAAATTCACATACGGTCTGGTCACTGAGAAGTAAAAATGAGAAGTAAAATCGTCTTTTCAAGGGCATGAAGTATAAATTCCTTTGATTAATTTCCTAATTTGTGCGTGGAGGTATGGTTTTCGTGTATCGTCTGCTGCAGTTTGCTTGATGTCTCGTGACCTGTCCCGTGACCTCTGTGACTTCTATACTCGAGTGCAACTTGATCAGAAGATTTACACAATCTCGATCGCCAAAAGAAAATTTAAATGAAATATGATTTGCTTGTGAAATGTTTCTGCCGTTCTATCACTTATTTAGCGCATATGATGCACCTTCTTTTACAAGGCGATGTTCATACTTTCCGCAATATTGATGGGCTGCGATGTGTCAGCCATTGAGTGAACAGCATGCAGCACATGTGAGCAAAAGGGTTCACCCTACGATCTACGTAAACAGCCTACCATTAACCAGACATGCAAAACGGCATGTGAAGTTGATATTTATATGCCCACAGACTTGGAGCAAGTCTACGATCACATGTTTATATTAATAAATCATGAAGACGTTCAATAAATAAAACATTCTGCTAGTGCTATACAGCTCAGTTCAATAAGATATGCCGCTGCTATAATTGTTTGAAGTCTGAAGCTTTGCATTCAAGATTACAGAACATGGTAGGTATTCTTTGAACTTTGAGCAAACAGAAAAATGGGTGTAGGCACAGAATAAACTGGAAATATTTATGCGTTTATCAAACGACACCAACATTATGTCAAGAGTTGTTAGTATTGTAGCTTTTTACAGAGTGATAGAGTTATTCGAATCCAGTTAGCGCGATCACCATGAAATAATCAAAATATAAATATAAATTTACCGACATATTGACGTAGTTTACGGCTCTGCACGCATTGGTAAACTATATAGCTTCTTTAGATAAAAATCGCTCTGCATTTTGATGATTTTGAATGAATGTGTCTGTGGACTACTGCAAACTGTAAAGTAAAATTTCTCAGGTCATTTCTACACATCTTGCCATAAAATGTCGAAATTTGGCCAAGCGACGCAGCTCAGCGGTACGTACGTAAGCCCACTGCACTCTGCAGAACTGCAAAA
>LD354991.1:63467-80355 GCA_001465055.1 Ptychodera flava
ACCTTGGAGTTTGTGGAGGAGTAAAATAATCCAGATTGCCTTTGCTTTTTTCAGGCATTGACTCCCCATTTCTGTAAGATTAAAGCAAAACAGAAAAAATCCGGTATTATATCAGATGAATTTTCTTGAAAAATCCACAACAATTATAATCTTTGATGAACGAAGGTAAATGAATTTATGAGTAATTATCCTCCAGCTTACCCATTCGAACTGATCTTTACCATAGAACTTGGACATTCACCCCCGTTATTTTCCTCGGAGAGGTCAGCCACCTCTCCATCGTATTCTTCGACTGGGTTCTGCACGAAAGAAATAAAGAGGTAAAGGGAAAACGTCCTCAGTATTTTTATGACTGCAGGAACAGCTTCTGTCAGTTTACAACTGAAAGGTAGTCATATTCTTACACGGGTTTTCAGCTCAAGATTCAGACACGACACGAACGCTGTGACCTCTGGAGTGTAAACAACCGTGAACGGTTGAATGACGTGACAAAACGATGTACATTGTAACAGATACCAGCTGTACAAACTGATTGATCGGTAAATATCGCCGGTTTCGTACAGTTTAGCACTCAGTATATGCTAGCATATACACGAATTATCTCTTTCTTGAGCTCTAGTGTATCATGAAAATTCGTTTACAAACGTTTGAAGGGAAAACAACGGCATAGGTAATACACAGTTGACGGTCGAGCGTCGTACGCTTTCACACATTCCCTGTATACAATCTACCGGCACTGAAATGAACTCAAAAAAATGATTCAGCGAGTATGTAAACAAACCATTGCAGATGATAAATGTACACGTTGCGCGTGCACACATCAACACGGCGCCAACACGGCGCCCAGCGTACAAATTCAACAACACAATATTTCCACATTTTTGTAAACATTCTTTTCTACGACTTCAAACCATCTTTGGATAAGTAGTATTCAACAACAAGAAATGTGTAAATTCAGCGCACAGGAAATTATTTGTGTTTCATCCATGAAAGTATGTTAATTTATCGTACACTCAGTGTGACAGTTATCGGACGACCTCAGTTTTCGGACATTTAGTGACATGCAGTTAATTACACTCACTTCGCTCCTTATCGATAGCGTTTTACAGGTCATGTGACCTCATATTAAATCAGGTGACACTGTTGTCCCGTTTTCGATAGTTTTTTTGGTAGAAGCTATTGAGTTCGCTACGAGCGGCGGTCACAAATTGTCGTCTGACACCGCGTCAGTGATACTGTCAACATACTGCCGTCAGGTCAAAGTAACTGAAATTTTGACTAAAGTCCTGATTTAGCATTAAATTTTGAATGTGGGGGAGAATAATGATTTTGAAAATATGTTTTCAATTGTTCGCTACGATTGCATGTAGTTTTAACGAAAACTGCGCAGTTGTTTCGAGAAAAAAGTACATTTAATGAACGTAAGAAGTGTACAAGTTTTCGGACAGACAATATTTAGCATAATTGTGTAAACGTAGTAAGTGACTTACCGCGTAAAAACTTGATAGGTAAATAATTCCATAGAATGAAATATACTTGCTATTTTTATTAAATAGTGCCTGTGCGATTCTAGTACAAACAAAGTATGCAATGGAAACAATTATAAGTAATACTCACTGAACAAACTTAGCGAAGTTAGCCACACCGTACGATACAAGGTGCCGAAAGCAACACACAGAGACAGCCCGTGTCCGATATCTAAGCGCTATACACGTCGAAATATAGTTGAGTCGTCCATGGATTAAACAAAACTAATTATCATCATTCTAAACACATCGAAATTAAAAATCGGTGGTTTGAAGTTTCAAATTATCAATACTTTGCTCCTAAATCACATTCCAAACACGACGTCCGATTTCTGGGATTGCAGTCCGATTACTACGCCCTCAACATGGGGTCAATACTTTTGCAACTTTGACCCCGAAATACCACTCCCGTCGTGTCAACTGAGTTTGAATATAACCACAATAAAGTTTCGAAAGGTAGGGTAATAAGATTTCGTATTGCTGGTCATTTACGAAATGACTTTGGGCGAAATTCACTACCCTGTCCGAAAACTGTCACACTGAGTGTATAGACACTTGCCTGTAGCATTGACTAGACAGTGTACATCGCCGAGCAACATCAACTGTATGACGGTTACACAGATTTTAGCAAAATACGGGCGGATGCATCATTCAAATCACATACCTGGTTTTCTACTCGTAGCTGCCTTCTACATTCTTCCTCGATTTCTGTCATCTTTTGCCACTGGCTGGCTGAAAATTCTGGTGAACTGTCCCAGCTCATGATGACACTGCGCTTTTTTCGACGGGCGGCAGGCTATGACGGACAAAAGAATCTTATCAGCTGGTCGATAGATGGCGTACGTCTTCATCATGGACCATATCAGCAGTGTGAGCCACACCGGAGTGAGAAGTGCTTTATCTACCCTTCTACATTTGCATAATTCTCGTTCACACCAATCAACTTTGAACTTGATAGTGTCATAATGCATATCAGCCAATCAGAAGAACGATGGCTGGGTTGCCATGGTTTAAAGATCTTATGTTGACACATTTTAACTTGTTTTGGGTCAACTAGGCGGTCTGCTGCCACCGCGCCATGGTAAAAATTGGGGGGGGGGGCGCCACATTAAAAAAAAATAGATAAGGCCAGAGAAAAAAAAAATCTTGTTCATCGGATTTTTTGGACCAAGTTCCAGGAGCGGCGAGCGAAAATTTTTTTTTTTATTTTTTTTAGGCCGATGGTAAACGCGGTTCTCTGGCATTTTTGCACAGATGCAGACAAGGCAAGATAATTGTTTTCCTTTTTAACAGCAATATCTCAAACAAGAAACACTGATACTGGTAACTGAATTCAATACTATATTTCCCAACAATAACATAGTGTTTGCACAACATATTCTGAGTATTTCAACATTCTCTCAGAATAAACTGAAATGTACAGCAAATCACTGAAATCCGACCATTCAGTTTTGTCCTTTAATATTGTCCTGGTGGGACCTAGCATCTGAGTTTTTTCATTTTACTTTGACCCCATGTTTTGGCCTCTTTACCACTGTCTCTACACATTTTACACAATGGTCTAACAACACTGTACTGTGATCGGAGTGAAGTTATATAGTCATAATTCAGAAGGCTGTCTTGTACTCCACAATAGAAACAGCAAGCTTCAACTGATACTTTAACATCGACGCAACCATGTGTATTGTCATTGCCGTAAATTTTTATACTTTCGATGCAATTTTCATTCAATAGGATGCACCATCCATCTGCTGTCACGATCTTGTTGAACAAATCGCTGAACGTAATATCAGGACAAACACTGAATAGCGGTCTTTGGAACTAACTGTTGGCCATCACGTCGAATGTTGGCGATCAAATTAATACTCATGATGTGACATGTAGTAACCTTTACAAAACAAGGAAATTTCTGGCCAAATCGACCCACTTTGCGCCGTGATTCGTCAAATTCTGACGTCACAACAACGTGTTGGCGGTCAACTATTAAAGTCCAAACACATTCAAAATCCCGTGCCCGCGAAAACCCGACAAAGCGCCACCAGCAGTTGTACTAAAAATATTTGTAATGCGGAAGTAAGAATTTGCCGCGATCAAAAAAAAAAAAATTCCAAATATGCCAAAGTAGAAGCGGCGATTCCGATGAACAATTTATTTTTTCTTCCTGGCCAAAGCTAGGGCTTTACCACAAGCCATGGACCCAGATTGGGCGCGCCACTCTTATTTTTGGTAAGCTAGGGGGTCCGCGCCACCCGCGCCACCGCGCCACGGACCAAAATTGTGCGCGCCACACTTTTTTGGGGTAAGCTAAGGGGGCCGCGCCATCCGCGCCACCGCGCCACGGACCCAAATCGGGTGGTTACGGTGCCATTCTATACTACTATCTTGGTTTGATATGCAAGCCAAATTCATCATACAAGTAACTGGGTATGTGCCTGAAGAGTACTAATATACCGCAGTCATAATAAGGCATAGCTTCAACCTGTCGAATGTTCGTTTATAAGTGAGACGAGGTTGTTCAACAACTGGAACATTATTCTACATACCAATATATTTGTAAAGGCTAAGGCGCAATCAACGTCTCTTTTTCAAAATGAGTGTTGTTGATAGATTTGTCCGGCCTGGTACATTAAATGTAAAATGTGTGCAGTGTAAGGTTCATTAACATTTATTTACGCAAACATTGCTCACCTATATATAGTCTCCACAAAACATTGATTAATATGAATCATGAATATTATTAAGAGAATAAGTTTGGTATTTGATCAGTATTGAGCTTCCTGTCCACTATACAGTACATTTATGGCGTGTTTAATTAGTATATATATATATATATATATATATATATATATATATATATATATATATATATATATATATATATATATATATATACAGTGCATTCAACATAAAACTTGTCACGTTCAATGTTTTCTCTGGTGGCGTGTGCAGGCATTTCACTATAGGGAAAAGCTCAAAATGTTAACCCCACTCTTATGACGTTTTCTTCTTGGAGCATGTGAAAATGCTAAAAATGTGTCCATTTCACTGTACTGGTACATACGACTTCTCAATAGATTTCCTCAGGAAGAATGACCATGGCCATCGTGTATATTGTCTATGTTGTCGATTTCCCGGGTGAAATGTGATAGCTATCGACGAACTGAAATAAGACCGAGGTGTAGCCAGGACCCAGCGATGCTCCCTCTCGGTATGCGCATGGTATCTTACTGGCTAGTGCTTTTGGGTTTCCAGAATCTCAATACATACTGTTTTATTTTTGTCTTGTTGACCATGCGCTGCAGTGATAGCTTCTGAGATTTCCCTTGTATTTGAATAAATCTCTTATAATGTATCGTGATATTAATGTTATTATCGTCCCTGATTTACGACAGGAAAATCTGCAAATATTTCGACTTGAGGGGATTGGACATGAAGGGCCCTTGTGTAGACTTGGTCTGGAGACTTCCGACTTTAATTTACGGGCAAATATGTCATGGGTGCCGAGAAAGAGTGTTTGAAACACGGACTACGATTGGGATAAGCCTGATGTGGATTTTAGCAAAGAAGGCCACGATGTGTTATACTGTCTGTTATCACCGTTGTTGAATATGCTTTTAGTCATAATCCCATCCTCATTCGTTTTCTTGTATTTCAGCCATCTCTGTAGTTATATTTCCGTAATACTATTATATTCTTGTAATTGATGTTAACTAAAGCCGTGCACAGGAATGCATGTACTCTGCAGAATACGAGGAAGGCAATCCCCGCTAAGAGAGATTGTAGCTGGTAACACCAATATAGCCACACTAAGGGACTGGAAGTAATTGCCAGGCGCAGGGCCGGGGAAATGGGGAAGAGCTCGCCAGAGTGACACTCCCCATGTAAACTAACATCTACTCAAAAAATTATGACCCTCCCCGATGGTTAAGGTAGTATGCGCCTCGAAAGTGGAAGACTTAAACTTTTGCTCTAACTTTCCTTCAGGAATCTTTCAACCATTCTCTTTCAAAATCAAGAATAAAAATAGGGGGTAACCCTGCAAATTTTAGTACTAGAGAAACAAATTACCCAAGATTTACCGATATTTGAAATTCAAAATGGCCGCCATCCCTGTGTTAACTCTGAGCAAAATAAAAAAAATCGAATTTCGAAAAACTAAGCCGGTGAAAAGTTTTCTTACACCAAGACCTTTAAAATGAACACCAGCATGTGGTATATCAGAAGAGAATTGTAAAAGTTTGAGAGTCCGAATATCTGTCCCCGAGCTGCGTTCTACCTTGAGCTCAGACATTTATGACCCTCCCCTGATAATAAACAATGCATCGGTCCTCCGTTCATTAAGAAATGACATTCAAATTAGATTCATACAGTGTCCAGTAAATAAAACCACAATAACAAATTAAATGTTGGTGGATGTAAAATGCTAGTTCATCCTTCAAATTCAGACTGCTTGATTATATGACTTTGACATGAACGATCAAGTAGCTGTCAGTCAGATTTCATTGACGTTTACTGCAACTGATCAGGAAGGTGTTTTCTATGAATCAATTACTGGTACGAATGTCTGCCATGGAATGACCAGCTGAATAAAAATATGATACTTGAAAACAAACGGCCTTTTTGATCACATGGAGTTAGTATTCTCAGATTGTGTTATGTTTGTGCTCTTTTAATGTATTCTTCTTTGTTGTCAGCATTGGTCATTTAAAGGGGCAGTAGCTGTAACGTTGGATGATGTTTTCAGTGCTTTTATGCTTTGTATTTAATTCAGTTTCTCATTCAACTTTCTAAAACATGTGGAAATATCCAGTATTCAGCTTCTCTACACAACTTGCGTATGTATAATGATCACTGTTGACAAATGACTTTTAGTCCGGTCTAAATCTAAATGTACACTAACCACGTACTTTACACACATCGTGTAATCACACGCTGAACACTTGGCATTCCAAAATGCTTTTGGAAGTCAAAAAGGAAATTGAAGTAAATTCATGGAGGAAAAAACAAAGTACAAAACATCAAAAGTAACAGCTACTCTCCCTTTAACAGATAAAAGAACTGACATAAGAGTGATTATCAGTGATTTATAAACCTACACATCACCAAAAAACAATCCGCCTCTATATGTTGTTGGCGAATGGCTTGACCATGTTTCAACTAATAGAAGGATTGATCTTCATCAGAGTCACTTTGAACAGTTCATGGGTCTCAGATGTTGATTCTGAATCTGTAATTTCAGCAATTACATCATCTTCATCTTCTTCATCACTCTTCACTTGATTTCTTCACTTGCTGAAAGTCCTCCAAATGTAATTGAGTAATGTGGGCCATTATAAGACGAACTTTATCTGCCTTCAGCAGACCTTGGCTGTTCATATTGTGGTGTTCTAGATATACTTGTCTAATCCCGAAACTTTCAGTTTGCCCAAAACGGAGGGCCAATAGACATGATAGCAATTGTTCCCGTGTACTGTGGAACATGGCTACCCTTCACACAAGCAGAGTTTTCTCTCAACTGCGCGATTGCACAATTAATTGCGCATTTCGAGCTACTGTCTGCTCCGAAAAAGTTAGTGACAGTGCCGAAATTGCGCACAAAACACTCAAAGCAAAGACGTCCACATTGTCCACAGAAACTGATATATGAAGGTGACTAAAGCGAACCGTGGATTTGCTGCTGTTTCTGCTTGTAATACTCGGAAAAGACAAAATATCGCCTGTCGTTCAGCTTTGGTGACGTGCATGACGTGGAGCATACGCATCAAAATGAACACTGAACCACATAGTTGCGGTTCAGTCTCAATGAATACTGCAATTTTATGTTCATGTTATGATAGGGATAAAGTTTGAAAGCAGAACTTGAAATACTGTATCAATGATGGAATTGTGGGAAATAGAGCTTTGTTTAGGCACGCATACGCATGATGCAGTGACGATCGATATTAATCACTATGCAACACAATCTTTTGATCGACGCGAATCGTGTCCATGGGAACGAATACGTCAAATTCCGAGTCGGGGGACCCGTGGGTGACAAATCGACAGAAGATAGAGGGCAGCTGAACACATGACAAGCTGACAAACATCATGATCTCGATTTGTGGAGGGACCGTGGTCGATGTTAGTACGGGTGCTGCATGAGACATAGACGACGCAACTGAACTTGGTGACGATCGTGATGATATCGAGGAAGTGCTTCATAGGAAGGCAAAATCAACATCAAAAGTGACTGCCCCTAAAATGTCAAGTCTGCCCCTTATGTTGATGAATGGGGCAGAAATTGCCCCTTTCCATGAGCATGGAGAGATAACACTGCATTAGCCATGGTAAACTGAACCCAGTAGAAGAAAGTGACGTTGACATTGAAAGTCTAGCGGAAATATAAAAGGCTGACATACACGTTGCTTGAAAATTGTGTTTATGAAAAAGCTGGAGATGAGCAAGTAAGATCAAAAATTATTTATCAGTTACCATATCACCTTACAGAAGATGATGGCAAGGAGAAAGATGATGATGATGATAATGATCATGGTCATGATCATGATCATGATGATGATGACAAAATCTGTGCTAGATCAAATGATTATGAAACAAATGAAGATGAAAGTCACGACAAAAACTAATGTATTGTAAGTTTTTTGGACATCATTTATTTTCAGGGCAGGAAGAAAGCACAAAACTTGATTTCATAGACTTAATACCTTTCATGTATGCAACAAGAATGAAAAGAGACTGACGTATGTAATATGAATACTCTGAAATTTTGTGTGCAAGTTCCTATGGTTGATCCTATGTCACCATTTTGGTGAAAATGACCTAGCTGGCGTGTGTTTTTGAAGTTTCTTGATTCTTTGGTAAATAAACTTATTCAAACAATACTTGCCTGCTAAACTTTGCTTGAAGGTTCCTAGGAATGTTCTCTGTCAGATGTACTTTACTATTACACTGAGAAATTCTGTTCCGGCTCAATGATTAAGGCTCACTTGTAGATATCAGTTTGTTTGGGTGATGTATGACTCTAGTATATATCAACAGTATATGCTACACTTGTATGACATAGTCTAAGAAAATGAAAGCCCTGCATCTTCTGGAATCACAGTAGAAGCGTTGTAAATAAATACGGATAGTTTTCAATCGGATTCGAACCCACAACATACGGCATCAGTCGCCTAGCTGAGAGGCCACAGACAGAACCACTCGGCTAAATCTCCACTCCCAAAAAAGAGTGGTTCAATAGCCGGCTAAGTTGTTACATTTTTCTGACTGAGACCGCTCAACACGTTGTAGAGTTCGTGAAGCACTCACGCACGCATGCTCACTATCATACATCGCACATACACACTTTATCGAAGCGAAGAAACGAATTTTATCGCTTTAACTGGGCGAACGATAACCTCGGGGACAATTCTGTCCACCAGCAGTGTTACCAACCCAGGGTAGAAAAACATCAGCGAAAAAAGTTATCAATGTAAATTTAAAATATATTATTACGGAGAATTTATCTCAGTGCCACACTAGTAACAATTTGACATTTCAAGAACCCTACCATGTGGCCTTTTTAGCTCACGTGTTCACAGACGTGAGCTAAAGTCATAGCGATGTCTGTCTGTCTCTCTGTCTGTTTACACCATAACTCAAAAACACCTGAACAGATTCAAGTCAGATAACCACATGCTAATTACAAGAATTGATTAGATTTTGGCTAGTGTGGCTTGCATATTAATGAAGTTATGATATATAATTTTTTTCATATAATTGTTTCCCTATGGAGACAGTATGACAGTGTCGACATATATCAAGAAATACTGCACAAAATTTCATGAAACTTTTCACAGATGACAATCTCAGAACATTGTGATTATACTGTGAATGTCATGTCAATTATCTGCTCATTTGCATATTTAATGAACTTTTGTAATGAGTGACATAACTGTGAAATTCCTGCACCGAATTTGATGATACATGCAATAAATATTGATCTGATATATATCTAATTGTACTGAGAAGCATTGGGCACTGTCAAGTTAATAAATAGATCACTTATTATATTATGAAGTTTTGTAATTTGTCATGTAACTCTAAAATAAATTCACCAAATTTGATGAAATATGCTACAGATACTGATCCGACAGATATCTGACTGCCTTATAAATCATTTAGTTGTGTGAAGTTAATTAAGGGTTCATTTACATATTTAATGAACTTTGTAATTAGGTATATTTCTCTAAAATTACGACACAAAATTTGGTGAAACTTGCTATAGATATTGATCTGTTATATATCTAACTGTTCTATGAAACATTGAGCAGTGTCAAGTCAATTAAGGGATCATTTGTATATTTAATGAACGTTGTGATCAACGATATGACGCCAAAATTACAGCATTAAATTTGATGAATCGTGCTACAGATGTTGATCTGATAGATATCTTATTGTCCCTTGAAGCATTAAGCAGTGTCAGGTTAATAAACAACTCATTTGCATATTGAATAAAGTTTTGTAATTAGTGATTTAACTCTTGGAGTACTGTGCGAAAGTTGATGAAAACTGCTACATATAATGATATATCAAATATCTGACTGTACTGTGGGGCGTACTACTATTAATGAACCTGTTGTAAACACGTGAGCACATTCAGTTCACATTTGGTGTGTCGCGGTTATCTTGCTTGGATATTTTCGTCACTTTAAGCCCCAAATGCAGGAAACGAACGTATGAGATCGAACGTCGGAAATTCCCGAGCCTGAGACCGTCTATTTTAAGCTCAGTTGTTCACACACTCGAGCTAATGTCATAACGATGTCTGTCTTTCTGCCTGTCTATCTGTCTGTCTGTCTGTCTGTCTGTGTCTCTCTGTCTGTCAGTCTGTCCATGGAGACAGGGGTCGACATACACTAAGAAATACTGCACAAAATTTCATGAAACTTTTCACAGATGACAATCTAAGAACATTTTGATGATACTGTGAGTTTCAAGTCAATTATCTGCTCATTTGCATATTTAATGAACTCTTGTAATTAGTGATAGAACTCTGAAATTTCTGCATGGTTATATCATTGTATATCTACCTATAGCAGTCACCAATGTATAAAGTCTATGGAAATCATGTACGACATGATGTTATCAGATCATTTTCCACTTAGTATTACATGCAATGTTGCTATCTTGCCAACGTGTGACTCAAGTAGCTCAGACATTCCCAATTGCAAACCAGGGTTGATTTGTAACTGGTCCAAGGTCAGTATCAAACAACGTGATATGTACACTGCTATATCTCGGACAGACTTCTTGCAGATATTGATATTCCTACTGATTCATTATGCTGTAAAGATATTCACTGTAAAGACAAGAATCATGCCGACAGTATTTCTGATTTTTATGACAATATCATAAATAGTTTACATTTTGCTGGCACTCGAATTAGCTCGAGCACCGAAAATAGTAAAAGATGTGCAGTTGTTGGTTGGAATGACCATTTAAGAGAGATTCATGAAATTGCTCTTGACGCACAGGTTTGAGGGCGCTTTTGTGCGGTGTGGACGTGTTTTCCCGGAGCTCCAATACTTTGTGCGATTTATTACGTTTTTTCGACTATATAGACATTGACAACATACATTTTGGAGTTGTAAGTACCGTGTACACATTCTTGGCTGTGAAAAAACTTTCTCGCTGCTGTTTCCCCAGGAGAAAGCAAGATTTCAATTTTCTCTACTTTGTTTCAAATAAAATCGACATTGTTGTGCACGATGTTCTCGTGAAAATCTGTGCTGACTATTACGACAGACAAGCGATAGAAGAGGCGAAGAAGCTGTTGCATAAACTGTGCAGCTCTGTCAGAACCAGCAAACCTCCACGATACATTGTTCGAAAGGGACAAAATAAGAAGAATGCGGACATGACTGATATTTTAACTTTATTCCACGAGGTGGGCTTAATATACCTGTATTTGTAGCAAAAGATTTAGCGAAGCTTCCGCCACTTTCTATTGATTATGTGGATATGTCCAGTATGTTACAGGACATTATCTCAATGAAAGCCGATATCGCAGTTCTGAAAGAGGGTCACCGAACAACAACAGCTGTAGCTGAAACTCTGAAAACGCTGTCTTCAAAATCCTCAACCAACTGCCCAGAAAGAACTTCTGTGTTAAATCATGGTGATTCTGAGTCAACAGTCAGTAAGGAAGTAAGTCCTATTATACAATCTTCCCAGGAAGATAGTCAGTCATCGTTGGACGATGTATCCTGTAATGACTCTTCAACTCATAGGCAGTCGTCTGGTAATGTTCGACCTGGTATTACCTTTGCAGATGTGGCCTCTCGCATCGATAACAGTGAAGGGTTTCAAATTGTACAAAATCGAAAACGCAATAGAAGAGCTGACTTTACAGATAGAAACCGAAGTGATGAAGATGTCATCTATGGTACCAGCAAGAACACTCCCACTACAATTGTTGGTGTTCGTCGAAACCTGAGCGGACCTGCGCGCGATAAAGGAGGCGTGTTCATCAGTCGACTTCAGCCAACTACTAGCACTGCTTGTCTGCAAGAGTATTTGTTTAACAAGATTAATATCCGTGTGAAATGTGTTGAATTAAAATCAAGACATGACTACTATAAATCTTTTAGAATTCTTGTGGATGATAATCATGTAAGTAAATTGTTAGTGCCTTCCCTCTGGCCTCAACATGTGTTGGCTCGACGTTATTTTGATTGAGTAGCGTCTAGTGTCTTTTTGTCTGTGCTCGATTACGTTTTCCTACTACAGTCATGATCGGAGGCCTTAATATTGCAAGTTTTAATTGTAAAAATGTGAAAACGTCTGTTAACGAAATCATTTTATTATGTAATTCTAATGATATTGTTTTACTTCAAGAGACTTGGTTAGCTGCCGATGAACTCAGTTTTCTTAGGAATATTAATGACTCTTTTTATGCTGATGGTATTTCAGCCATGCCTGTTAATAAAGAAATTCTTATTGGACGCCCCCATGGCGGCCTTGGTATCTTGTGGAGAAAGGATTTTGGAAATGCTATTAAAATTTTGAAATTTGATAATGAAACCGATAGGATTATGGGCGTGCTGTTTGAATGCAATGATCAAAAAGTAATTATTCTTAATGTATACATGCCATGTGATGATAGAAGTAATAATGAAAACTATGAATACTTTTCAAGTCATCTTGGACTTGTGCATTCTATAGTTACTGAATGTAATGCACCATGTGCATATATTGTGGGAGACTGGAATGCTTGTGTTAACAAAAACAGCTCTTTTGGTAATGAACTCAAGTCTTTTTGTTCTGACCATAATTATGTACTTTGAGATGTTAAGCTTTTAGATGTTGGAGACCATTTCACTTATTTCAGTGATTCGCATGCCACCACATCCTGGCTTGATCACTGTTTATCAACTTTTCAGGGTCACAATGCCATTTCTAATATTTCCATTCTTCATGATTTTCATACTTCGGACCATTTTCCTCTGTGTATTTCTATCAATACTGGTAGCCTCCCTCATTTTGATCTTGATTATGACAATCATGTGAGTTGCTGTTAATGGCATCTTGCCAACGAACACCATATTGAAGCATATCGCTTAAATTGAAGTTATTCAGTTTTATAAGACACATAAAACTCCCACGTTTTTATGTTTTATGGATGCCTCTAAGGCGTTCGACAGTATCAATCATTGGACACTTTTCCAGAAGCTTTTATCGAGAGGAGTTCCTGAAATATTCGTACGACTGATTGTTTTTTTGGGTATAGATCTCAACAAGTGTGCGTTAGGTGGGGATCTACATTATCTACTGCATTTAATGTTTTAAACGGTGTTCGTCAAGGGGGCATTCTCTCGCCACTTTTCTTCAATGTTTACATTGATGAACTTAGCTCTAGTTTATCCAGTTGTAATGTTGGCTGTCTTTTTGGTGGTAGAAGACTTAATCATATTTGTTACGCTGATGATTTAGTTATCTTTTGCCCGACAAGCAAGGGCCTGCAAAAACTTATTCTTATTTGTGAGGTTTACGGTGCTGTACATGATATCATTTATAATCAAAAGAAAACTGTATGTATGATTGTAATGCCCAATAGTTTTAAACTTATCAATATGCCTGAAATCTGTCTTAGTGGTATGAAGCTTTCTTTTGTCCACTCGTACAAGTATTTGGGTGTTTTTATAATTAGCTCTTTCAACGATGACGATGACATTAAAAGACAAATGCGGCTATTGTATATTCGTGGTAACTTTCTTTTCAGGAAGTTTGCTTACTGTTCTATACAGGTGAAAACCGCATTATTTAAATCATTTTGCTCAAATTTATACTGCTGCCAGCTTTGGTCCACCTTTATAAAGCGCTCTCTGACGAAAATTCGAGTGGCGTATAATAGTTGTTTCAGACGACTTTTTAATCTGTCAAGACGATGTAGTATTAGTACCATGTTTGTTGTCTATGATGTATTGTCTTTTGGCGAGTTACTGCGTAAAAACATTTTTAACTTTATGAACAGAATTAAGAGATCTCAGAATTCTTATATTAAGAATATTTATGCTTGTACATATATTGACTCACTACAGTGCAGGCACTGGAGAACTATTTTATACTGAAGTTTTTTTTCTGTATAGATGATTTTTTTGTGTGTATCTGTTATTTTTCTTTATTTTATGGTATTTTTCTATAGGCCTAGAGCCTGATTCAAATAAATAATTAAATAAATAAATTATGGCGTGAGTCTGGTAAACCCAAGCATGGTCCACTGTATGACTTTAAACTTTGTACTCATGCTCGCTTTAAGTATGCGTTACGGGCGTGTCGAGCTAATGAAGAGCAAATGAAAGCAGATGCTACGGCCAAAAATCTTTTTGGTGGAAATCACAAAAAAATTTGGCACTCCGTTAATAGAAAAAAGTGTTCGTCTAGGCCAAACAATGTGGGTGGCTGTACTGGCGTAGCTAATATTGCTGACATGTGGCGTAACCGTTACCATGGCGTTTGCAACTGTGAATATGACAGATAACCAGAAGTTTGTGTTAGATCTTGTTGAAAAGTGTACTCTCGATAATGATGTCATCGTTTACCCTAGTGACATTAGCGATGCGATAGGGAAACTACAGGCAGGTAAATCTGCTGGCCTGACTATCTTTCAGCAGAGCATTTTATGTATGCTAGCACTAAAGTTTCTATTTTACTCAGTATGTGTTTCGCGGCGATGTTTGTGCATAATGTTTGCCCTAGTTGCCTTTCCGATACTGTTTTAGTTCCCATCATAAAGGACATAAACAATAATATCAATGACAAAAGTAACTATCGTCCGATTGCAGTTTCGACAGTTGCTTCTAAGCTCATGGAATTAATTTTACTTAGAAATATTGAATGTTTTCTTTAAACGTCTCATTACCAGTTTGGTTTCAAATCTGGTCACTCGACCGATATGTTTGTCTGTGTACTTAAAGAAACAATCAATTACTATAGAAAGCATGGTAGTAATGTCATTGTCACTTTCATGGACGCCTCCAAGGCATTTGACAGAGTCAACCATTGGGGTTTATTCAAAAAGTTGATTGATCGCAAAGTACTGAGTGTATTTTGTCAGATTTCTCCTGAGATGGTATCGAACTCAACAGACTTATATTCGCTGGGGTGCATGTACCTCCAGTGGTGTAAAGCAAGGTGGATCTTGTCACCAAAGCTTTTTAATATCTATATTGATCATTTGAGCCTTATGCTGTCTAATTCGAAAACAGGTTGTAACATAGGAGAACTTTTCGTCAATCATTTAATGTATGCTGATGATATTTGTCTGATTAGTCCTTCTATCAAGGGAACTCAGATATTGGTCATTATATTACCATGCCCTGTCTGTCGCATTTTGATTGGTCGAGCTGAACCATGTGACTGACCACAAATACACAGTAATGGTCTGTTTATATGCCCGTGAATATGAATAATAAGATTAACAACTCAAAGTATCGTAACTTTACAGCTCAAACGTAAATCATAATCAATCACAAAATAAAATGGAGCACCTGTGGGCCTAGTTGAGATACCTTTTTCTGAAAAGATTTCCAGATTTGCCAACATTTTACAGCGCGCGTAACAGTGCGTCGCGTTTTGCTCAGTTCTGGGGCCTAGTTGTCGTTCGCTCCTGAAATTTTCGGAAATTTTTACGGTTTTATTGGGTAAGCTGATAATATAATGGAAATAACAGACTCCGCTCTGACCATTAACGTTTATTTGTGGTCGCGGGCTCGAGGAAAGCCAAATTAACGGGCTTGGCAAGCCTCGCCCGTTAATTTTTGGCTTTCCTCTCGCCGTTGCCCACAAATAAACGTTAATGGTCAGCGCGTCGCCCGTTATTTCTATAATATTTGTAGTGACTATGGTGATACTCATGATATTTTATTTAATAACAAAAAGACAAAATGTATGTGTGTGAGATGCGATTCTTCTATGATTCGTCAAATTCCTTCTGTGTACCTCAATGGAGTTAAATTAGTATTTGTCGCAAAGAAGACACATTTGGGTTTTGTTCTCAACCATCACTTTCGTGATTATGACGACATCGAACGACGGATGAGATGCTTTTATGAATCAGCTAATATGCTTATGAGAAAATTTTCTCGATGTTCTTTGGAAGTCAAAGGTGTTCTTTTCAAAACATATTGTTATCAATTTTATGGCGATTCAATTTGGATGAAATATTCTGTTAATGTTATGAGGAAATAGAAAGTTGCTTATAATAATGCTTCTCGTCTTTTATTTGGTTATGATCAACGTAGTAGTGCAAGCTGTATGTTTATATCTGAGAGAATCAATAACTTTGATGCCTTTCTAAGAAGGCAAATTTATGGTTTAAAGTAAAGAGTTCTGAGAAGCAGATTGTACGATGTGTGTATGACTCATTATATTTAAACTCTAAAACGATAAAGTTATGGAATAAGCTTCTTTTTGTATAACTTAACCTAGCTGTGTATATTTATCACCAGATTTTCTTTCACTGTTATATGGACAATGAGTCCGAAATAAAGTCTATAATAATAATAATAATAATAATAATAATAATAATAATAATAACAAGGTAGTATTGCTGAAGGCAATGAGTACTTGGGCCGTGATAGAGTAATTTTGAGGACAATATATACTACTATTCAAATATGGTCTTGAATTTCCTCCTGTCAATGAGGCATTTGATTAACTGGTTATTAAACGAAGCAATGGCATGACAACGGCAAAATATGTCTAGCAACTTTTGTGGAGTTTGAGGTAGGGGTTCTTTATTTATAGCGGGAATTGCTTAAACTCCTTAAATATTCAAATTACAGCAAATTTCTTTTGTTCTCGATGGTAGATGTCTAATATTT
>LD354992.1:10456-20831 GCA_001465055.1 Ptychodera flava
CATGGCTGTGACCCCAAATGACCCCCGGTATTGTAGGACGCCACCATGTGCAAACGGCAAAGTGCATACGCCCTGCATGCTCTTTTCTGATTGGAGGGTAGCAACGAAAAATATGAAAGTAATTATTTCCATCGTAATATTCCCATAGACTAACTGAATTTATTTATTTGAGGTTATTTGCAAAGTCTATATCTGAAGAGATCTCGCTGATCCTTAGGCCCCAATATGAACATGTGACCATTACGATACAAAATCAGGAAATAGAACTTTAAGCTTATTAGGCCTATTATATGTTTATCACGCAATCCTGGTGTCGCTTAATTTAAACAATTAAAAGTAAACATTCCAGGCCGAAAACCTCTAGAGAGACTAGTGTAGAAGACTGTGGTTCCGACTATACAGTGGTAGTATCATTTTTCAACAAAGTGCGATTAACAGTGGGCGACATGCCAAAAACGCCGTATAAGCTTATTTGTGTTCAATTTGTTTTTGTACCTTTCTCAACAACAGGATGAACAAGAGCGCTGGCAACGAAGCTTTCATTCTCAATTTACTCATATAGTTTTTTTCCCATAGAAAGTAGACAGGTTCTACTGTCTATGATTTTTCTGACCCTGCATGGTACCATTTGACTCACTCTTTCACACTGTTGAGTTCAAGGAATCAAATAAAAGGACCAATTAATTAAGATTGCATCAAGAACCGGTACAAGGACTGGGTCAGTAATTGAAAAGAAGAGGTTACTCAAATATCATAGATATGACGTCAAATTATAGGATGGCCAACGTCTTACATACGTTAGGACATTATGACCAATGTACATGAAACTGATCCTCATAACATTGCAATATTTGTAGTTCAAAATCTAATGAAGTTCGCACTATGTTGACGTATTGACTTCTGTCTAGTATAAATGAAATCCGACTAGACTTTAAGCATTTGAAACAAGATGTCAACATTAATATGTCTAACTTTCATATTTAAACTGCTGACGTTATTCGACAAATGAAGAAAAAGAAAGATTTATATAGAGGTCACGAGGTGTAAACAACTTAACAACGGAACATAGTCCATACTCTTCCTTTTGTATGACATCGTATGTTGTGTGCATTGCACAAAAGGCGGATGTGCCATATTTCGTTTCCTTCAAAAATGTGGAAAAGTTCCGGTACAAGCGACAGAAATGATATTCTCATTGCTTGTGTACAAATCATAACGGTTGTGTTGGGCGATGATAATTTTGTCTTCCAAGGTTTTATGATTGTGACATACTCTCTATTGGAGTTTAAAGCTTGAAAAGCATGCGCAGTAAAAAATTTCTTTTAGCAAGAAATTCACCTTCCTAGGACCGCAAGTTTAGTTTGAATTCGGTCAGAGTAAGCTGGAAATGGGAAACTTGAGATAATACGATAGAAAATTATCAAAGGTGAATCACTTGAAATCGGAAAGAAATGTCTTTGTGTGTATAAAGATATACGTTTGTCCGCAGCAAAGTTGAGAACTGATTTAATGTATTCATAACAAGAAAATTATTTCATTAAATTGAAGACAGATGTCTGACAGGAATTAAACCTGTACAGCTTACATTCATATGTTTTCTTTCGTAGAATTAGTTTTTAAAAAGTGCGTAACATTTGTTTAAGTTGAACAAAGTATAAGCTTATACATGTATGTTGTATTTATATAATTTTTTATCCAGACCTGTACGAATAGTTGATGTATTTATGAACAATCCACTTCAGAAATGCATTCTATGTTTAATATAAGAGTACAGCACTATATCAATCAGTCACAGTCTGTCCAGATAGAACATGACCTTAGCTTTCACAGGCATTTCCTTTATTTTGCAATAAAATAAGTTAGAGAGACATATGATAAGGCTTCATTCACAAATACTGGTGAAGGTGGGAGACTGGAGGAATTTGGGGGACTTGAAAGTTTTCTTCTGTTCATAAGAGGAGATTGAAAATATTTTGGTTTCGCTGTTATTTTTTTACATTTTCAGATTCCATAGTTTGGTAAGTATTCAATGAAAAATGAATAACATTTTTATATTATCCCATGGTTCTAATGTTAGTAATAATTAAACCAAATCTATAGATAATATAAGACCACCTTAAAAATGTATGAATTCCATTGAATTTTCATATGAAAAACAATAAGTAGGTCTCATTACGGGGCAGAAGCTACGACTGTTGAAATTTTTTTAAATGTTTTTTTCGATGTATAAAATACAGTTTCTTTCTGTGACCCTATAGCATGCTGAAATGCAATATTCAGTTTCAACAAAGCCTGTATATGTAAACACGTGTTGGTGATAATTGAATTAGAGTCCTGACTGAAAGTCATTTGTCAATGATACAAATGCACTAGTACACACACACAGGCTTTGTTCGCAAGCTGCATACTGGACAGTTCAACATGCTGTACGGAGTAGGACAAGAACACGATTGCATAAACTGAATGAAAATATTCTCGAAATTATCAAAGTTAATACAGCTAGTACCCTGCTACTGCCTACGGGTAGTGTCACCGTCACTGCATACTCTGACAGTTAGAGAGATAGCGCTGACTCTGATGTTGTGGAAGAAGAGTTTTGGTCACATGATGCTCATGACAGTGAAACATACTTGTACACAAGATCAGACCGCGAGATCGATGAACAACGGCCAAAGAGATAGGTGTATCAATGTTCTGAAAACAGTGTTGACTATGGTACACAAGAAGCTTGCGTCTTCTAGAATGTACAGTTTTTTTCTATTCTTAAAAACTATCTACTGTTGATTGACCAATCAGAGTGCTCAATATTCAGGGTGTTTTATTTACTCGTAAAGCCTTGGTCACCAAATTCCAGAAACGAATGACAGCGCCGTAGTAAAGTACTGTCCAATCAAAAGTGAACATGTCATATTCTGTAGACATCTGGTACGTTTTAATATTCAAATTTGGTAACACAGCGGAAACAAGCTGCAACACAAAATCTGCTGCCCTAGGGCATTTATATAATGTGCCCTAGGGCATTTATAGGATGCTCCATTACATTGGAAGGCTATTTCACAAATAAAAGTTTTAATTCATATCCTAAACATGTTACATTGACAAAGGGGACGGTTGACGTAAACACATTGAAAACGAAAATATATCAGTTAGGGGCGATAGTTTTTAAGTCGGATAAAACCCTCGTAGTCTGGCTCTTCTGGTATATAAAGTCCAACCCTACGATAAAATGTCTCGGCCTGCGGCCTATCGTTGGGTTAGACTTTATATACCAGAAGAGCCCTCGTACTCGGGCTTTATCCTATACTTATATGGCTACCTGCATTTGTCTTTTTACAATGAATACATTGTCCTAGTCTGAACCCCAGTCTCCGCTTTTGGCCTTCGTCCACACTACGGAGGCACGGAGGCCAAAGCGAAGAAACTGGGTCTAGGCTAACATTGTCCATAGAGTGCAACAAATATGTCAATGAACAGTGGGTATGTTAAACTTGATTTTTTTTCCGACATCGTTGTGTACCAACATAATTTTTTGTAGTTACTTTTTTTTAAAAGCACGTTGAAATGCTTTAATTTTTATTAACACAACCTGAGTATTAAGTGCAGTCGTCTCATGGTATATTTGACATTTTGAAATGCAACTGACAGCAAAATGAGTGTACATAACACATGTGTAGATTGTGTTGATAGGCTGAATACTGAATATTTCAACATAATACGATGTGAAACAAGAAATTAGAGTTAACACACATACACAAACAAAAACAAAAATACTTAAAAGTATAAAAATTTTATGTTTGTAAAAAAAGTTTGTCCACGAGTGTTTGCTCAGAAAAATTGAAGCTATTGTTATACTTTTGTATTTAGGGATTTTAAATTCTAGTATATTAAATAATCAAATAATAAAGAAAAAAGATGGAGTTACCATCTTGATTTTCTACAAATGGACAATGAGCAGTCACTGTTTTTAACGAAATCACTTAAATATATATATATACATATATATAAAAATATATATAAAAATTTGAAGTTCATGCAATGAAGGAAATGTTCATTCCATTCTCATTGTACAATAACACGCAGAAAAAAACGTTGAACAGTAGATATTCTAATTTAAATGAAAAATTGTGAACAAAGCGAATATTTTATTTTTCACCAAATTTGTCATTATGATACCCAAAATTACAGAGATTTAAAGTTTTATTTGACGGAATATCAACCTCCTAGTATCATCAGTTTTGTAAAACTTTTATTTGAAGCCCCGGTGCTGCTAACTTTTGATGATAATTTCACCATTTTTATTTTGAATGTGAACCATATTTCCTTGTTCTTCTCCCCAAAGAATGTTGATATACACAGTATCCAGCTTGTCAACTCAGCCCCTATGGTTGTAAAGTGCACTGTTATTGTTGAAAACTGACTTCTGGTCCGGACTAGAATTCACAAATGTAAACAATATTCATGCATTTTACACATATAGAGGCTAAGTTGACAAGCTAAATAGTAGGTGTTTAAACATTCTTTTGGAAGTAGAATAAGAAGTTGCAATTGATTTATAAAATAAAAATAATGAAAAAACCATCGAAAGTTAGCAGCACCATGGGCTTTAAGGTGAAGTACTACGAATTACGTCAAAATTAAGTTGTGGTGTCATTTTCTTGAAACTTTGCACAAATATTCTTGGAAGTTGTGCAAGTGCAAAAATAAAATAAAAAATGGGGGTCACCACGCTCGTTTCCATGGAAACGGACGTTAAAATGGCGTCGTTAGAAATAAATAAAAATGATATAATTCACTTAAACTAAAGAAAGCAATTATAAAAAGCTTAGCAAATGAGTTAATTTTAATAAATACCAAGACTTAAGATCCATATCTATCGAATGTATAGTTTTCATGATGTTTGTAAAGAAATTTTTACATAAGTATCGATTACAAAATGACGATATCGAAATTATATCACTACATAATTTTCGAACTTTCTTCCTGTCGCTTTGAATGGTGTCATTTTGACCAAACTTGGCGAATAAAATCCTGACATAATACCATTTAGTTTACACTTTTAATAAAAGGGTGTCACCACGCTACTTTTTACAATATCTCCAGGTGAATGGGTAATATGCGCCATGTAAATGGGAGAGAAATGTGAATTTTTCGCTCATGTTGAATAAAAACCAGCTTCCTAGGGGGTCAAAATATGACAAGGTTATAGGTCACATGTATTTCTAAGAGACTGGGTCAAAAAATTGGGTAAAAGCGCAATTTCACATGCGCCACAAAGTAACCCATTTGCGACAGGCTGGAGTTAAATCTGCGCAGAAACGTTCTAAAGCGTGTGCGCGTCCGAATTCGTCGCCCTTTACCTTAAGTAGCTAAGCATCTAGGTCATATTTACTTTATATAATTTTCCCCGGTGTAGGTCACCATATTCAGTTTTTCACTATTTGGCAAAGTGTAGCCAGGATTAACAATTTGCATACTCTATCATGATTGTCATTTTGGGTGCCGCAGCAGTGTTCAAATTCAGCAGGTTTGACCCTGTCAAATTTGGATAAACTCAAGCCGGCTTACTGATAAATCTAAAAAGTTCACTGATGCTCTTAAAAATGAATCAATTTAAGCACGCATTTGCCTTGGGAATATGGCAACAAACTCCCAACAACATTTATACAACCACTAAAATATTCATGTGTGCATCAAAAAGAGGTAGCGTCGAACATCTCCGACAAGATCTGCGCCAGACATTCCTCCAGCCTCCCCTACATTATTTATGAACGCAGCCGGCCTAAACCAACACACACTTTGAATTAAAACCGTCTATGATTAAACAAACTTTCTTACACTGAAATTTTTGAGTTTATTTAATCTTTTTGAACACTTTTGACGTATCGATTAAATATTTACAAGAAATGCGAAAAGTTGGTAAAAGGAAACTTGCACAAAAGCTGCCGTATTCGGCAGCTCGACCCAGAGACCTCTGAAGCTAATATGTGCCGATACATCACAGCAATTTCCCCCCAGCCTCCGTAGAACCATTGTACATCCACGCACGGTAGAAGGAAACTTGTAGTGTACTAAATTGGAAAGCGTGATTTTCACTACTGGTAAGCGACAAATTTCCTCAAGATTTCCAAGAAATCAAGTGGAAAGCTCTATTATAAATAACATGACACTTCCTGCCAGATTCATAGCTAGCGCCAGCACAGCCAACACCTGCAACACGGTAGACTTGGGCCGGTCACAGTTAGCCCTACTGCGTATGATGGTGTGTTCCCGGCAATACGGCCTCCCACCACACAAAAACATATGGGGTTGTAGAAATGTCCGTCCCAAGGGGTAGGGGCGGGGGTAGGGGTGTCTTGGTCTCAGCACAGGGTTCTTCTTACTAGGGTTTATTTTAATACGTGTGACTATGATACGTATTGCTAATAAAGATTTATACAACAAACCTTTGATGTCTTGGTCATACCACGGTCCCTCCACAAAAGCACTGGTTTTGTAACGATTTCTTTTTCTCCTTCGCATGTCACGTATTTGTCCTTTTACTGCGAAGCTTTGTCACTGTGTTGCGTCTGTTATCTGTTGCGTTTGATTGTCTTATGCGCTTGATTGTCTTATGCGCCAATGCAAGCAAGGGTATATTAGGGGCCGTTCAGTTATTATACGGCCGGGATGGGCCGGCAAAGTCCGGGGGGTCACCTTAAATTTGAAAACAATGGGGGGGGGGAGGGTCATGTACTTTTCAAACAGCTCAGAGGCGGGTCACTTAATTTTCATAAGTATCCGTCCCGTCAAAAAGCAGTTTCAGTGTTCAGAAATATTCTGGGAGATAAAGATGATTCGCTGCATGATTTCATTGTATATTTGGCATTAAATTAAAGTTTAGGGATTCAATGCAGAAAGTGTAGGGAAACCACAAACAAAAATTCTAAAAAATAGCCAAAAGATACAGCTTATGGAGCTTTAGGCCTAACTGTAACTCTGAACAAAAGTATAATTATCTGTCATATGAACATCTCAACTCTGAGGCTTGTCTTATTGAGAATTGAGCTCACTGAAGGCAATGAACAATTCCTATTACTTACATATTAGAGATATAGCAAGTTGTGTCAGGGAAATTATTTAACAGTTAAGCTTACCTGTAGACTACTAGTACCATGAAAGGTGAAATTATACTTTTAGGTGAATTTCCAATATCGAAATTGTTGTCCACGTCTGAACTTTCAAATACCCTATTTGAATCAAGTACATTTGTATCAATTGTCAAACACCTATAAAGCACAGATTAAGTTATTTTACCATCGTAAAAAATATTCATAGTTTTCTCATAGACTCCAATGTATAGTGAATCAACATTATCAACAGCTGCTGATTATCAATTAAATCCAAATATCACAATTTTGTACACACACGCTTGCGCAAAAATATTGCGATCCACCTGTAATTTCTGCAGCTGTCCAATCCCTTTGAGGGGTAATTTCAAAATTATTGCAAGTCAAAAGGGGAACTTTGAACAGTAACACCTTGTGAGTTTGTAAGGGGGGGGGGTCATTTGAAAAAAATCTGAAGCTTTTTTGGAATCTTTCGCTCTCCCCCTGCCTTTTAGAGATGTAGGCCTATGTGTGCAGCTTTACTCAAGCAATGGGGGTAATGAAATTTTTGTCATCTTAAAAGGTGGGTCATCAAATTTTTTGTGCAATGGGTAGGGGGGACCTGGGGTTCCACTTATTTTAACTGATGCGCAGGAAGAATTTGCCGACGGCCCCCGGCCATAATAACTGAACACTTCCTTACTAATCTGTGGACGCTGTCACCAAATTATCGCCCGGTTAACTTTCACAAAGTCAAAAACGAAGCACCAGCAAGGTATCTATCTATTCTGTTATATCACAGTCCCTCCACCCACTGGTGCGTTCGTTGTTGACTTTGTTAAAGTCAATCCGGTGATAATGTAGTGACAGTTTCCACAGATTAGTAATATCCCTTGCTTGCTTTGGCGCATTAGACAATCAAACGCATAAGATAACAGACGCAACACATCGGAAAAACTTCGCGTGAGATTGTCAAAGGACAAATACGTGACACATCGAAAGAGAAAAAGAAATCGTTACAAAACCAGTGCAAACATACGACCAAAACATCGAAGGTTGGCAATATTCTTCATTGGCAATGCATATCATAGTCAAACGTATCAAAATACAATAAACCATAGCAAGAAAAAACCTCTGCTGAGACAAGACAGCCCTAGCCTCCCCCGTCCCTACCCCTGGGGATGGACATTTGTGCAACCTCTGTGGTGCATGCATCGTACGCAGGGCTACTTCACAGTCTGCGCTGCTGCATTTGGCAACGTTCCATGACCACTATTGAAATGGTAACAAGGTCAGCCAGCTTTGAGTCATCCACATGATCCGGGGAAAGGCTATTATACTGTTTACAGCTTTACAATTTACAGGGTATGTAGACCTAGGGGCTATAGAGTAGATTCTGGAGCTCCAGGGCCTATCACAGGGAACTTAGTAATCTTCTTGTTGTTGTTGTTGTTGTTGTTGATGGTGGTGATGATGATGATGATGACGATAATAAAAAATATTAAAAAACAATGTCTCATTCCTTGCTGTTGTTTGTCGATGTTGTAGATAATTGTAAAAGAAAACTGTAATCGTGATCAAAAAACGACGTAGGTCGTCCAACGTCACTCCCGTCCTATTATACAACCAAGGGTGGAATCGAGATGCCCCTGATCAAGGCTCATCAGCCACCTTCAAGGCCCAGAAAAAACACCCCATTCACGAGCGATCGATTGAAATGTGCTATCATAGGCACTGAAATTTATCTCACTGACCTAATTTGGGCTTCACTTGAACTACCGACCTGCAAAAGAGTGGAAAAACGGCGATTTCCAAGTCGTACCCGGTCAAAATCGATCACATTTGAACTTCCCGGTCGATGGTGATGGGCTGTCATCACTGGGCATTTAAATTGACCAATTGGGGGCACCGTAAAGGCTGCTTCGGCCAGCCGATTGTTTATGTTTCAATGCTCCCTGCTCGTATCGTACGCGTACGTGTAACGTTCAAAAGTACGCGAAAAAGTAGAAAAACCTTCATAGTCATGCAGATAAACGGAGACTTTCCAACTCTTTGTCAGGAAATCTGCCATTTTACGTCAGGATATACTGTCGATAGTTAGAGCGTACACTTCCGGGTATTTGACTTTCCCCCGTTACAAGGATACAAGCGTAATCAACATCCGGGCTCGTACTTGAGCGAGTGTACATTGTCGTTGTGAATGAGTATTCCAGGTGATAGTTTACAGTAAATGACGGGTTGATTTGTCATTGGTATCCATATAAGTATTATTCTACAAGAATGGAAATTGAATGAAGTTGAGACGGCGAAGTTTAAACTGTAGTGAAATTTTGCGTTGAGACGAGCCCCCTCATGTATCAGTAATGAGAGCTGGCCGAAGCAGCCTTTACAGGGCCCCCAATTGGTCAATTTAAATGCCCAGTGATGACAGCCCATCACCATCGACCGGGAAGTTCAAATGTGATCGATTTTGACCGGGTACGACTTGGAAATCGCCGTTTTTCCACTCTTTTGCAGGTCGGTAGTTCAAGTGAAGCCCAAATTAGGTCAGTGAGATAAATTTCAGTGCCTATGATAGCACATTTCAATCGATCGCTCGTGAATGGGGTGTTTTTTCTGGGCCTTGAAGGTGGCTGATGAGCCTTGATCAGGGGCATCTCGATTCCACCCTTGGTTGTATAATAGGACGGGAGTGACGTTGGGCGACCTACGTCGTTTTTTTTATCACGATTACAGTTTTCTTTTACAATTATCTACAACATCGACAAACAACAGCAAGGAATGAGACATTGTTTTTTAATATTTTTTATTATCGTCATCATCATCATCACCACCATCAACAACAACAACAACAACAACAACAACAACAACAACAACAACAAGATTACTAAGTTCCCTGTGGGCCTATATGATTGCATGCAGTCAGGTATAGGCCCTACGACCGCCATTTTTACAGCTGGACTTTGACTGTACGACCATTTTTCTGCTGTCAGCTGTTTTGGTTTGGAAGGAGTTGACGTAGCTGCTTCGTGAGTATCTTTTGTTGTCAGTATTCAGACTGAAATTAGCCATGTGTACGTCATTACATTGAGAAAAGGCAAGAAAGTCTCGTAAGTTACAATTCTTGTCAGCTACGTCATATCATGGCGACGCCTGCAATAGCAAACTAGGAATTCGCCCATGAATGCTGTGCTTCAGAATAACTTAACACTGTGTATTTACGATCAAGTTTCCCCCACAGATCACAGAGCAATTCTGGATAGGCTGAGGTTTGAAACCGCTAAGGGAAC
>LD354993.1:0-15218 GCA_001465055.1 Ptychodera flava
TAGTCAACAAGCTAGAAGTCACACAATGGGTATACACTGGATCATGAGCAGGCAAGGAGACAAAGGGCTATTGTAAACCCGGCTATTTCCGTAACTATTCAGTCTTCAAAAGGAAAACACTGACATATAATAATCTTTCCTACCTAACTTTGCTGTACTACAGTGATATAAAAGCTGTAAAACACCCAGTTATGCTGCCACACAGTCCTTTTTCAGAGCTACAACTGACCCCTTTTGTCTGTTCTGTAGCGGCCATCTTGTTTTGATGATGCTAGCCCATAATGCACTGCAGCCACCCAAATGCATTCTGGGCTTAGGTTTTCCAATAGGACAGTCTAATAGGATTTTAAAAAGGTGTACAAAATATGTGTTGATCAGACATTATAGCTAAGATAATGAGGTGATATTGATTCTCATTTATGAATTTGAAGTGCTGGTAGTTGTAATAGTCTTCAGTCTGTGGAAACTCAATGATATTGTAACTATGTGTTACTCATATGTATGCATGAGCCAGCATGTAAACTTGATTGCTGGGCCTATTTATTGATTTATTTTATTGATTTAAGTGTTTGTTTATTTATTTATGTATTTTGGTTGCTTGTATATTTTTTTTCATTTAATTCTAGAAATAGCAAAATGCAATATTTTTACAAACCATGTTTCCTTCAGTACCAGTCCAAAGATGAATTGCAAATTAATTTGCAAAATATTTTGCTCTCTGAGAATGGTAAGAATAATTTTGTCAGAGCAATAGCAAAAGCTAATGATTCTGACAGAATTGAATAAATCCTATTTGAATGTCATTTACAAAAGGATTGTCCTGTAGGACATTCAGGAATTGTTCCCATAGGACAAGAATGGTCCCACATAGTTCCTATTGGAATTTCATTTACAATGGGATTGTCCAATAGGACTTAAAACCATCATTCCTATAGGACCAGCCTGGTCCTACACCGTTCCTGTGGTACTCCTATTGGACCACGGTCAATCCCACTTGGGTCCTATAGGACTTTTTCGTAAGGGGTAGCTTGCATACTTTTTGCTCATTTGCATAATTAATGATTTTAGAAAAAACGGATATACATTAAAAACAACTGCACACAATTTGATGAGATTTGCTACAAATGTTGATGATACCAAGATATATTATCAGTGGGAACCATTAAGGGGTGACATGAAAGATAGTTGCTAATAAACTGATGACATCATGCCATAGACAAAACATAGAGGCCCAGTAATGGCCACAATTATTCTGATATCATGGAGTATTATTTTGAGCTTATGTCACAGCAATGTCTGTCTGTCTGTCTGTTGGTCCGATATCTCAAAAACGGCTTATCAGATCAGAATCAAATCTAGTACATAGATTCAGTTAGCAAATGGCAAGAGCTGATTAGTTTTAAGTGGGTGTGGCTTGCATACTTTTTGCTCATTTGCATAATTAAAATAGAAAAAAAGCGATATACATTGAGAACGACTGCACACAAGTTGATAAGATTTGCTACAGATGTTGATCACATCAACATATATCAGCTGTGAAAGATATTAAGGGATGACATTAAATATAATTCCTAATTTGCATATTTAATAAACTTTCCTAATCTGAATTGACTTGACCAAAGTTGACGAAACTTGCTACATGTATGTACATTGAAGATAATATATTATAACATTATTGGAAGTTAATAAACACTTTTACTTCAGGCAATTCCTAATTTACATATTTAATGAACTTTTCTAATTAGGGATATATATCTTGATTGACTCAACCAAAGTAGATGAAACTTGCTACGTGCATTGAAGATACAATATTCAAAGTCATTAAGCATTTTTAGTTTGGCCAATTCTGAATTTGCATATTGAATGAATTTCTCTAATGAGGAATATTTATCTGATTTACTGGACCAAAGTTGATGAAACTTGCTATGTACATTGAAGATGATATGATATCATATTATTGAAAATTAAACATTTTTACATCAGCAAATTCGTAATTTACATATTTAATGAAATTGCCTAATTAAAGATATACCGTATATCTTGATTGACTCAACCAAAGTTGACGAAACTTGCTATGTACATTGAAGACACTATGATAACATTATTCAAAGTCATTTAGCTTTTTTTCAGCCGATTCCTAATTTGCATATATAATGAACTTTCCTAATTTGGGATATATACCAGGAATTACTTGATCAAAGTTGGTGAAACATGCTATATACATGGGTGATACCAGGTAAAACAATATTGAAAGTCATTTCACATTTCCATGCCAGGTAATTTATAATTTGCATATCTGATGATGATGATGTGGTGAACATTGAACTTTCAATGAAGTTGCAAACATGTGGCAAAACTTTAAATGTACACAAAACTGCAATATATAATGAAACACATGTCATTTTCATTTCATATATACCGTTTGAATGTTGGCACAGACTGGGCAGATCCATTTGAATTTTCCAGAAACTTCAGTACTATTTTTCTTCTCTGTATCCATGGAAGTACCGGTATGTTCTCTAATGTTTCATCCCATCAAAACAATATTGAAGTAAAACATCAACAATTGATGAAAAATTTATAGTATCTGACAATATATTATTTGACCCTCCTAGGTTACCAATATGTAGGCAGATAATGTTAATTACAAAGAAGACTCCATCTTTTGAATTTCAACCGCCTGCTTGTTGTAGAACTTTCTGTTTAGCAATGTGTCTTCCTTTGAAATTAGAATAGACTTTTTGGACAGTTTTTTGGAGTCCCAGATTTTACAAAACTTTTGTAGTCAGCTGCATTTGTAGAATCATGTTGAAGACTATGTAGTAGCTGATGAAGGGTTTACCATCCTGTTTTTCTTAAAATCAAACTTTAAAAAATTATTTTTCCCCATATATAGCAGCGTTGGAAACTACCGCCCGTCCTCCCGTCCGAGACGGGTAACTTTTCAGTCGGATGGGAGGAAAATTGTACTTCCACGTCCGTGTGTCGGGCTCTCGATAGTAGCCCATACGGCATACCCAGTAATCTCATCGATCATGATCAGCTGCTTCTAGATGTTGTTTTAAACGAAATGTAGTATACCAATATGTCGGACTTCGACGCGCTTATGCTACTGAAACTGTGCAACTGTGTGATGCCGGAACGCAATGCAAGTGAGACATGTAAACACGGGTAAACAGGAAGTCGCTCATACTAGTAAATCTCACACTAAGCGAGATTTGCGCGATATCAGCCAGTGCTATAAATGTAAAGATATGAAGGAAAGATATAAAGATATAAAGGATATAAAGGAAAATGAGGGCAACTCCACACATCGGCTCTACCAAGATTGTTTAGTATTACGATATGGTGAATAAAAGGATCATTGCATTTATTTTGTGTGGAATACATGGCGAGACACCAGTGAATCGATAGTGCCTTGACCCTAGTCATGTGATTTGGGTCCCCGGTAAACCGGTTTGTTGATTGAGTGATTCGTCTTAACGGTGTTTCGGAACCAAAATGGGGTTCCTTCATCAGTCGCTCTCTTGTTTTGTATCCCATCCGTTTGGTTGTGTGATGAAGTCATCTTCTTCCTGCAGGAGGAGAAGCCAGATTCGTTATTGAGAGAGTTAGCCACTATTGACTGACTCTATAGTGAAGCGATCCAGTGTGTGGTGTCATATTATATTTAACATGACCCAGCATCAACCGGAGTTTCTGGACACTTATAAGGATTTTTGTTTTAGGGCATATTTTGAGTGTTGCTAGTGCTTGTTAAGTTAACAGTAAATGTTGTACTAATCTGTCAACGATTAGTTTGTTTTAGGCATTTAAATCGATTATCTGAACTTTTAGTTTTGTGTCAATTTTTCGTGGACTTTGTAATAGATTTCGGGTCGATATTGGTGCCTGCTTTCTGGTGTTTGAAAAGCATGTTGTGAAGGGCTGCTCAGAGAAATAAATCGGTTTGGTCTGAGGAGAGTATTGGTTTATTCAATTCATGCCGCCAACTTTGATTACTTATATGGCACCTCTCTCAGTTTTTGATTTTCTTTGCCAGATGATGTTTTCTGTATTGCTCAGCAATCTTTTCAGTTTGGTTAATTGTAGTACCAATTCGATGACAGATTGCATCTTGGTTGTATACGATAAAGTGGCATAAAATGGAGACAAATTTAAAAAAATGTTTCCCCCTTGTTAAAACCGCTATCGTGAAACCTTTTAACTGTTTGAGCGATATGGGCAAAGTGTGTTTGAATTAATTAATTAATTAATCAGAGTGTTATCAGCATCGTTATTGTAGAAATTTTGTATTCAAGTCCGGATTAGAATTCATTTCAAACGGTGGAATTCAGAACAGTTTGTTTGTAAGATCATAGTTAATACTCATGTTGAAAATAAAGTTGTTTACAGTTTAAAGTACATAATGGTTTTGTGTTTTTTGAATGAATGGATTTGTCAAAAATTCACGACAGGCAACCTTCTGGCAGGACAGGCAAGTTTTCAAAGTTACCAGTCCTGATGTCTGGCAAATATTTTGGCCAGTTTCCAACACTGTATATAGATCATGTATTGTGGTCATTTTGAATTGTAAAAAACAGTAAATTTGAGGTGATTTGTGCTCTTATATCAAGCTGTGCATGGCGACCCCAGAGTTTTACTCTTAATTAAAAAACAAAGGACAGTGTGTAAAGTTTCCTTTGTTTAAGCAAAACTTTAAAACTTTCTGTAACAATTTTAATTTCTGATTTATCTCTCTTTTGTTGCCTTACTTCCCAGAAATCAAGTCACGCTCACCAAATCTATGTCAGAGTGGTGGTGTCTCTAAACAGAGTGCAAGTACGTCATGTTTTAAGGATGAATGTTCGTGCCCATCCTGTTTATACTCGGGAACCATCTGCCAAATCTGTAAGGATATATATGTTGGAACAAGTAGAGTAATGGGTTCATGTTAGTATTTGGTGTCTTGTGCAGTGAACGTCTGCAAACAACAACTCCTCAGGTTTTGAGGAGAATGATGAATAGATTAAAAAAAAAAATTTATTTGGAAAAGGATCTCGAATTAGTTGTTGTGATGTGTGCTAAAGTGGACCATGTATAAGAAACACTAGCTGAAATCCCCATTAACTAAAAGATGATTTTTGTTCATTAGTTGTGTTCTGATTTGTGTAATACCAGTTCTTAATCTAATGTCATGTTGAAATGCCCAGTCTTGACATTGTCAGCACAGTTTTTATGTAGTATGCAATGTTGAATGTTACCGCTAGCAACTGAATCTTAACACTATTTAAGTGAAACGTATTTGTCAACAATTAGGCCAAACAAAAAAAATTGTGCTGTTCCGATAATCCTACCTACCCTATTTTTTACCTGCTGACCCTAAACTTTTTAGAGCTACGTGGACAGGGAAGTAGAATAAAAAGAAAGAAAAAACCAGTAAAATCTTGCGTTCGTTACCTTGCATTTGATTTTTGCTTGAACGAGGATGTCTTTTCGTATGTTTTCATTCCATATGTGGTCCGTAGAGTCTGTTACATACGTGATTTGGCGCTTCTCCAACCTCCGAGCGTCGCCGCTCTTACTGGCAAACCTCACCATGGCTCCGGGAATATGAATCCCCTCGTTGTTTGCAGCTTTCATGGTCATGGATACAGGTATTAGGTCCTCGGTACTCAGGTCCATTTGTTGGGCAACTTTGATGCCAATGCAGCAGCTCTGACATCCTGTGTCGGCCATAGCGGGCAGGAACACTCTGCGGGTGCTTTTTCGGAGGTCAAAGCCCAGTGCTTTGTAGTCTTCGCTGGTGAGGGTGACATTGACATATGGCTGTGGCACATGGGCTGGACATGTGTTTCATCCACTTATCGCACATATCATCGTATAGGTGGTGAGCAAGGGGGAGTGTGCATAACTCGTCACTCGCACCCAATGCATGGAGGACATTGAGCTGCTTGTAATTTAGTCTGAAATAGGATGGACATTGAATTGTGTTGAATATCAATACCTTGTGTTCTGTTTTAGAATTCTAATGACAATAGGAAAGTGTGTTTTCATAATATAATTTGATGTCATACAGTCTACAATGAATAAAATCAGATGAAAAGAAAGTTCAACTGGTTGAACAAACTGAACAAAGGTGTATCAGTATTCTGTTTGGTTTTTCATTTTCATTTTTAAAGAAGTTGCATATTTTCAATTGCAACGACACTCAGCAGTTGGAGATAAGGTGAATCTTAATCAAAGTCGTCATGTTTTCAAGGCAAGGTAGATTTTCCTGACGAGGTCTTGGCATTGTCTAACAACTTAATTTCCTAACTCTTTCATTTTTTTCTGGTCAATCATATTTCAGTGTATCAACATGAGTGTCTGTGTACTCAACATGGAGTATCTCTGTAACTTATAAAGTCCAACCTGATTTTTATCTTTTCTGGAAATGACAATGCTCTACTTGATTGTTGCTGATAATAGCACATATTACATTTTAAGAAAAAGCAGCTCTATCACTATCACTATCACTTGTTTTGATTGGCTACAACATTTTCTGCTAATATATAATCATGCCTTGTTTACTTTCATATCTTTCAGTAACATTGAATTCATCGGGATGTACTTCAGATTTATAAATCAGTAGGCTGTATCAATCATACAACTTGTTCAACTTGTAGCATTGACCAAATAAGGGCATGGCCATATGATATATTTCCAGTTTACAGTGAGGACTATCATGGATGATAATGTATCATTGATGCTCAAAACTTGTTCCATTTGATTTTGGAAGCAACTTGATGTGGTCTGATGGACAACACCTTCATTGGTGAAAGTCGATATTGTTTCTCACATTGTTTATAAACTGAATATTGGACAGGTACATATACCCTGGAAGGAATGCTGAAGTGTCACAATGTTATTAACGTTACCATATGAATTTTCAAGGAACTATTACCATGAACACTGTACTGTTTGTATGACAACTTTAGAGCCTTTGATTTGATTTGTTCGACAAGTAGGAAGCAACAAGTTATACCATCTGAACATTATTCAAAGGTTACTTGTTCTCAACATACCAGGTTTTTGATAGCATTTTGCACTTTTGAATCAATATCTTGTATTTTTATCATACTCAGATATATCGAGTGCATAGGTGTGTACATTTGATTTATGAATTGTAAGTTTTTGTCAACGAGGCGGTACATTTGAATTTTTTTGAATTATTGTTCATTATTGTTTCATTTCACTGAAAGAGTCAGATTCATTTGTCCAGTTCCTACACTCGTCTTGGTATACCCCTACCTGCAACGCAACTGGATGTGCCACAAATTCAATGACCCAACTCACACGAACGAATTTGGTAATTGCCCCTTGTTGAGTTTTGCTCAGACATTGAGCTATCCCATAAACCACACCGAAATAAGCAGGGGTAACAATTTGCTGATCAATTTGTCGATAAAATGCAACAAACAAAGTTGCAAATGCAGCTGTATGAAAGCTTTATAAAGCTGACAGTGTACAATACAGCATTGATTTGTAGCCATTGTCAAATAACTGCTGTTGATACCACTGAATTTATACTGAACTTCTACCAGTAGCTAAGCTATGAAATATCAATTTGATTTGAGTAAATGTGACTTTGTAATGGATCTATGTATGAAAAGAATCAAGCACTGTCCTTGGACATATTGCTACTGAATTCTGCAGCTATTTTACAATTTTGCTTTTGACAATTTATATTACTAACCAGAAACTCTTTTAGTGCTTGCTGTACTGCTTGGTACATCCTCAGAGGACAGAGAGCCACTCAGAAACTCTTCTCTGCCATCCATTACTGAACCACTGGGCAACTCTTCACTACCAGCCATTACTGAACCACTGGGCAACTCTTCTCTACCAGCCATTACTGAACCACTCGGCAACTCTTCACTACCAGCCATTACTGAACCACTCAGAAACTCTTCACTACCAGCCATTACTGAACCACTAGGCAACTCTTCACTACCAGCCATTTCTGAACCACTTTACAACTCTTCACTACCAGCCATTACTGAACCACTGTGTTTCTTTTTACCACCAGGAGTTAACATACTTCCACCTGTTTTGGATTTACTACTGGAAAGACGCTGGAAGATTTTGCTGAAAATACCATCAGAGTCTTTCTTCTCTGTAAATAGACAGGAAATCCTTGTCAACAGTAAGTTACCTTCAGCTGTAGGATTTTAATTCACATGACAGAGGATCAACATTTAAACTTCCGAATGATATTTTCTTGAACTAATAGAATTTCATTTGGGCCGTTACTATAGCTGAGATGACTTTTAATATATAACAGTATTTTTATCAACAGTTGCTAATCGTCAGTTTACATGTCAGTTGATTTTGTCAAGCCTGATGCAAGATAAAAAAAGTTCGAAATGACAGGATCATTAGCATGCCATTCGGATTGTTAGCGTGCAATTGGGAAAATATTGCAGATGTATTAACACCTTGATTGGGGGTGGGGGGTGGTTATAAGCAATCACCTTTTCTGTAACACATAAGACAATGAAAAGAACAGATCAAGTTTTGTGACTTAAGACTCGTTTTACAATTATTACTTGGTCATGCAGAATAGTGGGCCTGGAAGAGTTCCCTACTTTTACAATCATTCATTGGTCATGCAGGACATTGATGTGATATGAAATATCCATAGCTGATGATCAGACTGTAAGAGTGTATTTCGAACTTTACTTCAAGATCTCCATTCACACAGACATGGTTTTTTAGTACCAGCTTTGCTTCCTTCTTTCTTTCAAATAACATCCGTGCTACATGTAGTACATCCAATACACAAGTTTTCATTTCAATTTGAGTAAAAAAAACTCATTTTGGACATACTGACCAATTTCTGATTTACTTAACAGAAGATTTAAGCAAAAAAAATACATTTAAAGAACAGAATGTGAAAAAACGTCATATATTTCAACATAAATGTCTTTCCTTAGATATTGCGAATCAATTTAACGGTTATTAGGTCAGAAATGTGTTTAATCAAGAAAAAAGAAGTATTGCCGAAATATTTAAATGTGCAAATTTCATCATCGATTGAACAAGAAAGAAGTAGGTCATCACTGGAATCAATGTAAAAATCTCCATGATAAAATACAATAGTTTGAGTAATGTTGCTGTTGTCATGACAGACCTTCTTTGGAATGCAAGATGTCAGCTGATTAGGGACACTCATATTATGATAAAACGTGAGAGTAGAATGTCTTTGTACGGTACAATCTGAGCAGATTTGTGCCTACAAAGTGATCAACACTTATCCTCATCACCTTGAGACAATAGCTTTCTCATTTTTATGTTATTAAGAATTTTCCCCCTCACCATTATTATTTAGCAATGTTAGGGCAGGCTACTACACATATGAATCGAACTAACATTGTATAATGATTAGGCTGCTGTGATAATACGATGGTTTCAACCAGGCTCAAACCCACAAATCACGGCACCCAATCACCTAGCGCAGAGGCCAACAGACAAAACCGCTTGGCTAAATCCCCAATCTCAAAAATATTGGTTCAATAACCGAGCTAAGGATGTTACAATTCTGACTGCGCCCTCTCCACTCGCCGTAGAGTTCGTGAAGCACTCACGCTAGTACACACACTATCATACATCTCACACAAACTATATCGAAGCGAAGCAATGAATACAATTATTGTTACAAAATATTGTATAATGTTGGAGAATTTAAAATATTCCCCACGCCATAAGGTTTCACAAGCTAATAAAAAATCCATAATATTTCAATTTGTGTTGATTATTGTAAATAATTTAATAATTTATTTAACTTCTGATATTTTGAAGAGATGTTTTGATTTTGTGATGCATCAAAATAATGGCAAAATGATCATAATGCTCTCTTAATGGTTGATTGCTAACCAGCTGCTAAGCAATTGACATGGTCATTGTTTGCTCTAATGAAATTTGATTTAAGATGAAAATGTATGTTACTGTCTGTTCAGAGACAAGTGTTTATGTTTAATCTGTTCAAACAAAAAGTTAGAAGACACCTTGTGGATAGGTTAATTATGTGTCTTTGAGAATAGGAAAATTCTGGTAAACTGAAAGAAAGGACTGCCTCGATCACAATGTCAAACAGAGATAAACAAAATGCAAAATGGAGTAGAAACAGGTGATTGTTTGCATGCTATTTCTAACCTGGCTGCAATGGCACTTAGTATCAACAGCATGATTTATTGTCGCATTGCACCAAGTTTGGTTTTGAGGGAAGGTCACTACAGAGTCAACACTTTAGCTAGCTAAACTGATGAAAAGGTCAACATTACCTTGTGGGGTACACTCTTACTGTTATAATGATTTTAACTTTAGGCCAAAGTAATTAAATTCTTTGTTTTGCGTCCCCACCCGCTTAGGTTTTTTAGCTTTTCATGTAAAACACACACAGTGTATTTGTTTAGAAAATTTTAGGACATAACCGCTCAGCTTTTCTGAACTAAAATTTTGTTAAAATTTTTTATTTACTGCAATCAAATAACATTGTGTTAATTTTCTTGTGTGTGTTTTTCAGCCACTTACACGCGTACCTTTTCCCATTTTGAGTGGACGCAAAACAAAGAATTTAATTACTTTGGCCTTATTTACTGTGACTGAAATTATTTTTTTGTATCAGACACTGATAGATTGCTTTTCTGCAGAGATTTTAAAAGCAGTGTTATTAATGTTCTTGTTCTTGATATCAAGAAGAAAGTAAATAAATATTTTATTTACCATTTTCACAATTGTCTTAAAAATTCCTGGGGGTTTGGATCCCTTAGTACTATGGAATTGCATAACAATGTTATATATTGTTAAATTTCTGCTCTGTTTTCATAAAAAAAATAGAAAAACATTTGAAATCCTTCAAAAACAATATGAAACTTTTTTGATTCATTCAGGAATATAAATTGCCAATCCCAAAACAAGTACACAAAAAGCAGACTTTTCTTCAGAAAATGTAATTGCATTCTAGAGCTCCGACCATAACTATACATGTACCTCTTATTTAATAGCATGTTGATGAATGGTCAAAAAAGATATTGTTTTACTGACCTAGATGGTTTCTTTTGAACCACAATTGTGTACCGGGTCTTCATTCATGACATCACATGAGATACCCAGATCAGGCCTTTCAGAAAACCTTAGTTTTTCTCCCTTTTCCCTGTATTATGACTCTGTTTATGAAAGTTTCGCTTGAAAATATGGTTTTACTATCAAACTGAGTAGTTTCAGGCCTAAGTTTGATTAAAGCAAAGAAGATAAAACTTGGACTCAAGGACGACCGGTATGCTGGACTCACATAGGCAAAGCCAAGCCTCAGTGTAATGATGTACATTACGTCCATGATGTATCGTAGTATCCAACAGCAACAATGTTTGCTTCACGCACCAGGGAATTTGCAACTTTGTAGGAAGGATGGTAAATTATTTCAACATTGTTCCCTGTAGTTTTCTGTTGAGGAGGCATCGTGACGTGATCCACTTGTCCGTCGGGTTGGGAAAATTGTTTTCACTTTCCACAAGTCAAACTTCACTTGTCACTGGCGTCGGGCGCCGAGAATTTTCGAGCCCTGCTTTAAACATGGCAACAATCTAGAACTCATGCTGATCCCAAATTGTCAGTATGAGGTTATTATGAAAATACCGCAAAGGATGTACGAGGACATTGGCGCAGCGTATCGGCCGACGCGAAGCGGAGGCCGATGCACGGCGCCAATGTATAATCCCATATCCTGCGGATTACAAGCAAGTCGCATCAGACTTTGAGAGACCTAAACTGTGTACTTTTCAATGCAATATCAGTTTTCACTGTTGTAAGTTCAAATCAAAACTTATCTTGAAAATTTAAAACAATACACCTACAGGAAAAACAGCTCTATAAACATGCATCTTTATTTGAAGTTTCCTGTGCAGAATTTGAATGATAGTGGTTAACTTGTAACAGCTCAATTTCTAGCATCTACTTTTAAGTCCAAACAAGAACTCCAGTAATATCATATAAACCATTACTTACTGTCAATTCTGCATTGTTCAAAATCATAAATATTTGACCAAAATTACATTACTTATTCTTGATTTAACACGAGTTTATGCATTCTAGTAAAATGCTACCCAGCAAGAAAATTATGGCATCATTCATAATAAGAATTTATTGATCATCTCTTCCTCACTCTTAAAGCAGATTTTATTTTAAGTCATGTGTTTACTGTGTATATTGATCAATTTCTTCAAACAATTTACAGTAGTTATTATACAGACATTAATTTTGGAAAAAAGTTATATTTTTTCATTTATATTGAGCATAAAGTGTAATGTAGCTTGGTGACCAAAGCAATTATCAGTGAGGAGAACATATCAGTCAAATTTGAGTGGAAGAGATGAGGAAATCAATCAATGTAAATCAGGGTTGTAGCTCTGGCACGGATGTGTGATGTGGAAAATTTTTTTACACACATAGTAAGCTTGTATGATTGGTGGTGGTTGGAACACAGTTGCTAGAAAGAATGCATAATACCATCATAAAGAGATTTTCTCCAAGTTGTTCAGCAAGTTTCGATTACTCAGACACAAACGCATGCTTATTGCAGCAACATTAGACCTGCTTTGCTGAATCATCAACAGGTTCCTCAAATGCAGAAACGTTTCAAGATTGTATAAAAGCAGTCAATATATGTCATTAACACTGTGATTGTTAGATTCTAACAATCTCTACTTAACACATTAAATGTTCTCATATCAGTTTGTTTTATAAAGAATGTTCCAAACCTTATCTCTGTGTCCATAGGCCTACTTGATGTAGCCTAACTTCAACTGAAACCTAAACATTCCTTGCATAAATGATGCATCCTTTAGCTCACTAGGAATACAAATCATAAAATAGTGTAAATAGTGATACTGAGTTTATTAAAATAGTTATGACTCGGATATTAATAATGCTGTGGATTTTGTAGAAAGTGATTTAGAAATACTGACTGTACAGGAATGTTATTGATAAAACGTTCACTGTAAATAGGATTACAATGATTTCATTAATACCTTATCGTTATAATACTTTTGTGTAGACTAGATCTGAATTATTTATGGAAATGGCATTCAGTATGCCATATAGTATGAGGTTATTACGAAAATACCACAAAGGATGCACGAGGACATTGGCGCAGCCTATCGCCCGACGCGAAGCAGAGGGCGATGTGCGGCGCCAATGTCCGAGTGCATCCTTTGCGGTATTTTCGTAATAACCTTATTATTATACATCTTACATTCCCGGCTGGGGCATCAAATTGTCAGAGTCGTGACCATTTTCGTGCAATGCCAACAATTTTTCTTCCGATTTTATCGCGCCAGTGTGGAACGCTATCTCGGACACGCTTCTGCAAATTTTTGAGTGTGTGCACTACACACGTACGTATGTGCAGAGCATGCGCGAGACATGTTCTGGCACTCGTCCAACGGGTCCCTTGAAACCGTTCAACAGTGGACGCGCAGATACAGCCGCAGGGGATGGGGCGCCTTATCGCACTTAAAATTTGTGGCTGGATTATCTTAGCAAAAATTCAGTATTTGGGTTGGAAGATCAAGAAATATTGTGTAATCTATCTAGATTGAATAAAATTCCCAATTTTCAAATGCTAATAAAAAATCCTTCCATGCTATTTAGAAGGGGAGATGTAAGGGGAGATGTTTTAACTGTAATCAGAGAATAGAAAAATAGCGTCAATGACACTGTAGCTCCCAGCCTGGACTATTTAGTGTTTGTTCTCTGGTCAGATATTTGAACATGTGTGAAAGGGATAAAGTGCATGAAGTGAAAATACTTAAATGAAATGTACTGGAGACAGTGAAATATGTTTAATGTAATTATTCAGAATATAAAATGGAAAAAATACAGAATTAGATACATCGAATACTGTAATACAACCATTAACTCAACAAGTCATTTACAATGACATAGTCCCCACTTGTAATAGGAGTATTAGTCTTGATGGGGCAGGAAAATGTGGTCATTAAGAAGTATCACTGGAGTGTATATGTTGAGATCTATGGGCACATAGGTCTATGTCGTTGTTCCCAATTTGAAACACATGAGGCATGTCTAAGTTATGGTTCTAAATCGGGAAAAAAGATCAGACCTCTAGCAGTATTGGCCAGCCAAGAAATGCATATGCAAGAAATGCATATGCGCATTATAATGAGGTACAAGATGTGACATCTTAAGGTCTAATATCCTATCAAAATTGGAGGGTATAGAACTTGTGGTTACTGAAATATGCATATGTATAATCAAGGTCAAAGGTCATCGAGGTCACATGACATTTTGAAAAAAAATTATATTGCTAATTAATCCCTATATGCAAAAAAATCAGATCTCTAGCTCTATTCGCTTGCCCAGAATTAGATGTGTACATAATTAATGAGGTAAAGCATGTGTTGTCATAAGGTCTCCCATCCTACTACATACAAAGGACATAGCACTTGTGGTTACTTATTTATTGACATAAACATATATTTTAGGTAAAAGGTCATCGAGGTCACATGACATTTTGTCAAAAAATTTTTCTCCTATAGTTATCCCTATATACCAAAAATCAGACATCTAGCTCTATTGGCTCGCTCAGAATGAGATATGCACATAATTATTGAGGTACAGTATGTGGCGTCATAAGGTGTCCAATCATAGCAAACACGAAGAGTGTAGCACTTGTGGTTACCGAGTTATGGACAAATATGTATATTTGAGGTCAAAGGTCACCGAGGTCACGTGACATTTTGTCCAAAAAATTGTTTTGCTAAGTTATCCCTATATACCAAAAATCTGACCTCTAGCTCTATTGGCTCGCTCAAAATTAGATATGTGCATAATTAATGAGGTACAATATGTGGCGTCATAAGGTGTCCCATCATACCATACATGAAGGGTGTAGCACTTGTGGTTACTGAGTAATGGACAAATATGTATATTTGAGGTCAAAGGTCACCGAGGTCACGTGACATTTTGTCAAAAAAATTGTTTTGCTAAGTTTGTTATCCCTATATACCAAAAATCAGACCTCTAGCTCTATTGGCTCACTCAAAATTAGATATGCAAATAATTAATAAGGTACAATATGTGGCGTCATAAGGTGTCCCATCATACCATACATGAAGGCTGAAGCACTTGTGGTTACTGAGTTATGGACAAATATGTATATTTGAGGTCAAAGGTCA
>LD354993.1:16043-28114 GCA_001465055.1 Ptychodera flava
ACAATCATTTCATGTCAGCCCAAAGTACTTACATGCTAATTTTTCATGTAATCTGCTCAGTGGTTATTGAGTTTTTTCAATTTTGACTGTTTTTACATTTTTTTAATTAATTTTGCATATTTTTGGCAATGACAATTTCATTTGAACAAAATCTCATCTACAGCCCATCATCCATGTACACACCAAATATCAAGATGAAATGTACAGCGGTTTTGGAGTTTTTGATGTTGACGGACAGACATACAGACATACAGACATACAGACATTTCCCTAGCCTATAAGAATAGCTTCCATTGCCATATATACATACGGCTATGGGAGCTAAAAACCAATCGCAAGACTTGTCTTCTTTAAATTCAGTCAGCTATGGATTTGTCCAGTCTTCCAACTTTCTGAAAATGAAAAGGATTCTTCAGCAGTGAAAGAAATTTTAGTCATAAAAATATCACAAACTGTCTTTATGATTATATGAAGCCTGGACATAATATTAGACAGTGTTCCTACCAAGCTAAAACATGCAGTGAACTGGTGTAACAAGAATGATGTAAAGGAATTTCTAAGACTTGTAGATTGACTGAAAGAGCTGAGAAATTTTATTGGTTTGAGGACACACCAGTATGAGGGTTTCCAGGTTTTTTCACTGTCATTCTGCCCAGTGTAGCACTCCCCGGCAATTCATCTTTAATATTTGACTACTCTAAAAATGAAAAGTGAAAAGACTGCTTTCCACTAAATTAAATTTGTCATTTCTTCACTGTCCAATATGTTTGTTTTTCTAAAGTTTTCAAAATACAAACCTAACTAAAGTCTATTATTTATGTAAAAGATCAAAACAATTATTTCCAAAAATCAAAATGTCTGATTGCAGGTTCAGTGAAAAGAAAGACATGACATTGTAATGAGATTAGTGGGTTTTAAATATAGAATTAAGATGTCTTTCTCTCTTCAGGTCCAGGTGCACTCATAGTGCACCTTTAGTTGTATTTCATATATTTGAAGACAGACAGACATCTTAATTCTATATTTAAAATCCATCAAATATTCTTGATGAGTTTGAATATAGAATTAAGATGTCTTTCTCTCTTCAAATATAAATTATGTTAAAGCTTTGTCCTCTGTGATCAGTGGATATCATTGCCCTCAACCAATTTGCAATTATTACAGACCTGTTGCATGGATGTCACTTCTAGTGTTACCTTGCAAGCAACATCAGTATCAGTGAGAATATCAGATATTATCAGAGTATTAGAACATCAGGTATTTCATTGGTTGAGAAATACTAAGTAGTAGAGTGACATCAAGTATGGATGAATAATTCCTTTGTGAAACATTTCTCACTGCAGATTCTTTATTTTTAAGACACATTACTAGTTGAACAATTCCATCAAAAATGTCACATGACGTAAATATATTAGTTTCAAATATGAAAACACTCGCCTGATGACATTTTTTTCACAGACTGTATAAGTACCATCTACTGTAGTATACTGTAAGATCAAGGAAATGTAAGATATTGTTATTGCAATATCAAGCATAACGTAGGTCTTTGTGCTTGCTTATGTGCAGGTTTGCCCAAATATTGGCACAGTCATGAAATTAATTATAAATTTTCTCCAAAGCTATGACGGAAATTGTTACACAGTAAATATATATATCATAGAAAAAATGTAGTACTTATGTTAAAAAAAGAAAACAAAAAACTATTGTATGTATTTTGAAGTTGATGTATTTTTGAAATTTTAAGAGTGATTTGAAATATATTGTGGTGAGTTTATGTATATTGGTTGTATCTTCAATATAACACTCCTGACTGCTGAAAAAAAAATAAAAACTTAAAAACTTAAACTGAGTATTGTAAGCTTTGTGAGCTTTGGCTCCTCCCCTCTTGAAAGACAGTGAATGTTGAAAGATTTTTCTGAGATCCCTTCACTCTGTGGTTTAACTTAAACTATAACTACCCTGGCAATGAGCCAACCATGAGATTTTCATCAATTTTTGACATGGATAAATGATAGATAGCAACTGCTTAATGGATTGTACTGTTCAAAACTGAATGGTATATACATTGCCATTATACAATAACAGTATGTTGGAATTCTGGCATGAATCTTTACAAAAGGGATTTTCTCACACATCGATCAGTCACATTGCTGTATTTGTGCCATCAATACTGAAATGATATGATTTGTAAGAAATGAAGGATGTCATTATTTACTATATATCCCATAATTGTCACTTACCACTAGATCTTATCCCATAATGCCCTGTCACCAACAAATTTAGACTTGGTTATAACTTCAGACTGCTGTATTTGTATCATTAATACATAAAGGATATAATAAATGACAGGATATCACCATTCATATCCCATAATGCCCTGTCACAAGCAAATTTAGACGTTCAAAGTTCCTTAAATGACAAAATTTCATGGTTTATATCCCATAATGCCCTGTCACAGCCAAATTTAAACTTAGGGACTGGTCAGTTTCTTCAGCCTGGGGGGAGGGGCGGTGGATTCATGGGGGTCACCCTGTTTTTGACTTTGGTGATAGGGGGGTCACCATGTTTTTGAAATGCCAAATAGGGGGGTCAGTGTGTTTTTGAATTTCGACATGGCTCATACTTGCATAAAATGCATTGTGCCAGCCACAAATTTCATCATTCAGTTGCATTTTTTAGCGCGCCCTTCAGCTGCATGACTTTCATATATCAGATATATATATATATATATATATATATATATATATATATATATATATATATATATATATATATATATATATATATATCAGAGATATCTGGATGTTTAATATTTTTCAGCGCGCCCTTTGGGTGCAGCAAATTAATATATCAGAGCTGTATGTCAGAAATATCTTGATGTCTGTAAATTGAAAGTCTGTTTTGCAAAGTGTACTTATCATTATGAAATCTGCAGTTCATATGAAAAGTATGACAAGTTCCTGATACTTTTCCGTTTCCTCTATGAGAATTTTGTTTTACCTTTTGTTTAACCTGTGTTGCGCGCAGGGGGGTCACCCTCCTTTTGAAAGTTGGAATGGGGATCACCCTGTTTTTGAAAGTTGAAGTAGGGGGGTCAGCCACTTTTTGAGTTCAGCAAAAATAATCCACCCCCCCTTAGGCTGAAGAAACTGACCAGTCCCTTAGCACAAAATTTCCATCAAAGTGGACATTTCTATGAAACCAGGTTTCTTCCCTTACAACATATGCAACTTATATGCATATACAGCTTACACAATATGTTATATTGTGTTTGTAACAAGATTGGGATGATGTCAGGCTTCAAATATAGCTCAAAGAAATATCTCCAATGCAGCAGTGACACAATGCACATCAAAATTTACTCATTCAGTGATTTTTATTAAATAATGATGTACTAGTATACTTATAGACTATCAGTTTAATGATATTGTCTTCACAGCAGAAGAGGAGCTAACTTAATGATGAAAAGTTTGCTAAATATTGAAACTATTATAAATATAATGTGATGAAAAAATTGGGATTTCTGTACATTTGGACTACTCAGTCATTGCATGTAACAGTGTTATCAGTTCAGTATTTTTGGTGCAGTCATTACCAGTAAGTACTTAGAATAGAAACTGAGTATTAAAGGTCTACCAAAACTGATGGAAGGCATGACAATTCGCCTAAGTTATCCACTTTATTAGAAACGGATACAAAAATGTGCCAGTCAGTGTACTAAAAAATTGCATCAATTATCGTTCATTGGCTGCGTCTTTACTTCACATACAATTTATTTGATTCATTTTAACATTCTCCTTCCTACTTTACCCTCAAAATCCTATACTGAGGTACTGAAATGATTTTATTCTGGCTCAAAATTGAGCTGTATATTCATTCACTGTCTTATTTGAGAAAAAACGTCGTTGGCAGCGCTATTCATAAATGAGAGTCGCACAGCAGTTCTATCGGATAGAAGGCTCACACGACGACGGACGATTTTGGGTCTAAAATACAAATATCTGTGATGCTATTGAACTGATTTACCCTCAGTGAATCCGATGTTAGGAATACTTACTCCGATACCACATTACACTCTTGTGGTACTTAGGAGGCTCATTTGAACAGCAAAACTGTGTTGACGTCTCGTCGGAAGTACTGTCATGTCAGCCTGGCCGCGAAGGAAAACTGAAGAAGGACCAGTGAGAAATGAAAGCTCAACATAAACAATTACAGTTCATGTTTAGCTGACTGTGCAATCTTTGCAAGTTATTTGTGCATAAGTAAGCAATGTCAATCAAAACACAGATACTGTTACAGCAATGTTATTTTCCATTTGGCCTGTAAATTCTAAATGCGTGTGACGCGACGTTCACATCGCACAGTGGAAGTTTACAAATGTATACAGCACACCACTATTTTAAGTGTTTATCAAAGTAATGTTGCCTTGAAATGATTGATTATTGACTCCATCACTGAATAATGAATATCAACCTGCCATTACAGCTGCCCCAACCGACTCGCCCACCAGTGCTGGCGCTACGCACATCCGGGACTACCCTACCGATGGTGGCGCACCTCATAACAACAATCCGGGCAATATGGCTGCGCCCTACGTTCAACCCGCCCGGCGAGCTGGCCTCAACGCACCGCCATGGCGCCCACCTCCTAGAGCTGGGCCAACGGGCAAATCTTCTGCAGCAATACCCCCAGCCGACCTACTACTGCCATATGTCAACCAATCAACACTCAACGCCTTGGCTAACCTCGGTAAGTTCATCGAACTTGGTGACTTGCACCCTGATGCCCTAGCTCCCGGATCCCACTCAACCCAGGCTACCAAGACACAAGTAGCTTTCGATCCAGACAACCTCGGCGTAGCCACATTCACAACCGAGGTGAAGCGGAAAATTATCGACGACTTTGACACCTTGCTACAGTGCTTCCTCATCTTTTTCTCATATTCAACATTCTACTACCCACATTTAGCGATCCCAATGGCCACCTACCTTCGTTTTGTCGCCTTCAAAGCTGCCGCCTACAAGCCGGAGGCCTGGCTCGCGTACGACAAATTCTTCCGCCTGGACGCTGGCCGCTACCCAGACAGGGCCAACTGGAGCAAACCAAACCCATACCTCAATTTTCAGTACTTCCTAAACCAGCCACACCTCCTGCGTCCTTCCTGCTTCGCCTGTGGCCAACATGGTCATGTGAAGACTGACTGCCCAAACATACGCAGCAGTGGCACCAACCCATTCTACTGGGAGAACCTAGCGAACAAGAAACAGTATGACCAACCTCAGGTATGTCGATCTTTCAACCGAGGCTCATGCAAGACCCCCTGCCAATATGGCAGGCTACACAAGTGCTCCGTGTGTAAGGCGACCGACCATAATGCTCTGCACCACCACCAAAGCACCAAACAAGAGACCCCTCAGCCCTTCCAAGGGAGCGACCAGCCACACAATGACAATCGCAATGCTACAGCCGACGACGCCAATCAACCTCACTAAACTCTCAGCTGCCATGCACGACCCACATGAGTCGCCGGTTCAATTTGGGGGCATAGTTTCTGCAGTGACGCCGCCACAACCACTGCCGAAGCCGGCTTACCCGACTGGCTCACAAAGACACTGCCATGGGCAGATGGAGGAGTGATGCGTACCAGATCTACATCAAGACACCACGGGAGACCCTGTACGTAGTACCGAGGTACTCGCGGCTGGTTAACATTTGACGTAGGACTCTGTTCTCGCTGGACAATTCCAACGATGGAATGGCCCTACACGAACTATAGAGACATGAAACACTAAGAACAATGAACATATACTATGAGACATTTCCCAGTGGCGCATGGTAACCACGGGGAGGCGGGCGGCTGTGTTACTGCCGCACCGCAGTCATACATGCCCGCGGTTCGGCCATAATTTGGGGGGTACTGTCATGGGTCTGCTGTGGGCGACCGGTAACACGTTGCCCGATGCACGGTACCCAGAGTCCGGTACCGCCATCCAGGCCGCCATGACACCTCGTCGCCCCTGCCATGGCAGTGCATGCATAACCCCGGATTTCGGCCAAACACTTGTCTCCTTGTCATTCCTTTGCGTTAATGGGTGATTATGGCTTTGCTATAATCATTGTTAACGTCTGGGAGGACACGGGGAAAAGGGTTTAGACCTTGACATGTGTGGGTCTCCATGCGCCTCCTACTACCACTAGCTGGATACACTTGTAACGTAACCTTATCTACCAACTGCCCTCATTTACCGTTATCTTAACAAATTGCGTCACCCTCTCCACGTCATTATCCATGCGCATATCAGTGTGAGCAAAGCTATAGCTCGTCCATTTCAACTTCTGCCACACTCAAGTTCACACCACAAAATTCCCGCCCACCCTCCGCAAAAAAAAAAATAAAAAAATAAAGCCTCGCTGCAGGCTAGCGGCTCACAATAAAAGATATTGTATGTCTTATACCGCTTGCTCTATACAATAAAGTTCCAGGGGTACTGTCATGGGTCTGCTGTGGGCGACCGGTAACACGTTGCCCGATGCACGGTACCCAGAGTCTGGTACCGCCATCCAGGCCGCCATGACGCCTCGTCGGCCCCGCCATGGCAGTGCATGCATAACCCCGGATTTCGGCCAAACACTTGTCTCCGTGTCATTCCTTTGCGTTAACATTGGATAAAATCAATCAACATTTATGTTAGAGTTTATAAATTCTCCAAAACAACACATTTCCAAAGCATTTGTACCCAAGAGATGGCGTGACTGTCATTTATAACCTGTCCGTTCAAATATCTGTTTGCAATTCTACCATATGATTTCCTAACGTGGGACATCATTCAACTTTGACTGTCAGCCACTTCATATCAAAGTTTCTCAAATTTCCCTATGAAAATGTATCAAAAGCAACTTCATTCTTCATTCTCTAGTGTTACGTGATAGAAAACGAACAAAAGGTGAAGTCAGCAGTTTCCGTGAAAAACGAAATTTATTATGAAAAATAAAACTAATTGCTAAGTCAGGGATAGAATACAAACTGTAAAAGTGTACAGGCTACTTATCTCAGCTGGGACAGCAAAGCTCCAGTCTCAGAGTTATAACAGCCAGTCGGATGAATAAACAGTCCTTTGGCTTGCAGGCTTGAAGTTGTACAGAGTCCACAGTATAAATCAAGCGTGGTAGAGATTCGAAGGTTTTGAAAAGTCTTGAAATTAATACTGCTGGAGTTTCCAAAGACTTGAAGTAACACGCAAGAGACACAATCCCAAAATGTCTGACAGTAAGCTGTGCCGGCCCCTATTTATACTCATGTGGTTATATAAGAGCATATAAGGACGATCTAGAACTTTTATTGACATGCTAATTACTGCTCTAAAATTCTCTCTCTTACACAACTAATTAAATTTCCAGAACATTCCAAACATGACTTCTTCGAATTCAAGGTTGTGAGGTCGTGAAGGACAGCGACCTTGAGAATGTTCTAGACTAATCTAGAACTCAGGTCATGATGAGTGTGGGGGAAAATGACATACATAACACTAGAGATAAAACAACATCAACATGGATTAATTTTGCTCAAAATATCGGCTCCAAATTTGAGAAATAACCAATTATCGGTTTCCCAAGGGTCATGTAAATGTACGGTCCGAGCGTCATCATGCTTGAGTGACGATTAAAACTAGCGTGTCAAAATTGTTCAACAAATTTCAATATTTTGATCAAATTTAGATATTACACATCATCTTCGTCTTTCTGTCTACTTAGAAAATACTACAATTTCATTGCTGTCTAATCCTATAACAGCAATTCTATCACCGTCGGCGGTCACTGCCATGTGCGTTGGGTATCCCACTTCACCTTGGAATAGATGATGTCTCCACGATCCACCTCTACTCCACATCGAAATCCTATCATTGCCGTACTCACAAACATAAACATTGTCAGCGCCATCAACGGCAATGCTGGATGGGTTGAACAGCTGACTATCACCGTGACCATACTCACCGTATTGGTACTTGTAATTGAAGTCAGAATCAAAACACTTGATGCCGTGATTCCAACAGTCAGACACCATGATGACATCCCTACTGTTGACAGTGACATCATAGGGGGTGTTGAATGCTGAGTTGCTATTGCCTTTATGACCACCAAGCTGTGAAACACAGTGTCCATCCTGGCTGTACTTCAGGACACGGTGACCTTTGACATCTGTGACAATGACAAAGCTCTGTACAAGAGCTATGCACCAGGGATCTGAGTATCTAGGTAGAGTGATTATTCTGATAATTTTACCTTTTCGTTCACAAACAACAATTTGCTTATTATTCTTATCAAGGATGAAGTAGAGGTTGTCCTGAGAGACAGCTATGGACAGTGGCTTGAATGGCTTGGCAAACTGACCGCTGAAACTGCCCAACTTCTTTTCACATTTGTAGTCTTGATTCAGTATCTGTACAGCATTGTTGCCTCTGTCACACACCAACAGTTTATCATTGTGGAAGGCCATGCCTGCTGGGTCATTGAACATCTGTCCCTTTTCACCTTTCAGAGTTCTCCTTGACCAAGTCCCTGCAAGGTCAAAGGTCAAAGGTTAAAACATGGTAGGTAGATTTGTCAAATACAATATACATTCACTGCATTGAATAGGATCTCATACAGTACCTTGAAAGTGAGGATATGCAAATGCAGAGTAACCTGTTCTTTGATGGAAGGCAAAAAGAAGCCAAATGCATTAATATATATATCATCATTGATATTTCATTTTTTGCTCCCATATATGCATATGTATATATGCAAATGGGAGGTATTCGTATAAGGTGGAAAAATGTCGTCTGTATGTATGTATGTATGTATGTATGTATGTATGTATGTATGTCCGTCCACATCAAAAACTCCTAAACCGTAGCACCTTCTGTCTTAGTATTTGGTGTACAGGTGCACCTAGGATTGGAGATGTGAATTTGTACAAATGAACATGTCATTGCCAAAAATATGCAAATGAGGGGAAAAAAAGGAAAAATTCTGCTAATGGCTAAAACTTAGTGAGCATTGGTCAGATTTGGTTAAAACTTGGTATGCAGATTTCTTTAGGTATTCTAAATTATGTGTGCAAAAATTGGGATGAAATTTGCATGTTTGTATTTTTAGGGTATTTTTTCCGTTTTTAGTCAAAAAATCTTGTTCTCTGAAATCGCTCGTCTGATTGCTATAAAACTTAATATTCATGTTCCTCAGGATGACCTCAGTCATGCTTGTACAAATTGTATTGATATTGTCATATTTGTAATTTTGGGGCAATTTTCCCAATTTTTGATAAAATTTTTTTTTTATCCAAAAACTACTGATTTGATAGCTTTGATATTTGGTATACAGGTATCTAAGATTAATCCCAATATAATGTATTGAAGGTATATTGAAACTGGCAATTTTTTTTTTTATTTTGGGGGCAATTTTTGCCTTTTTTTGGTCAAAATTTTTTTCTCATAAAACTTCTGATCTGGTAGCTTTGATATCTAGTGTACAGGTTCCTAGGGTTTATGTTAATTAGATATATCGAAATTAGGATGAAATCTGCAATTTTGTATTTTGGGGCAATTTTTCTCATATTTGGTCAAAAAATTTGTTTCTCAAAATTTACCAGTCTGATTGCTTTGATATTTAGTAAAACAGTTCTTAGGGTTTTTGTCAATAAGATATATTGAAATTAAGTTAAAATCCGGAATTGTGAATTTATGGGGCAACTTAGGGAAACTGTCAGTTTTACTGGGATATCTTTCATTTTGTATTTTTAAGATTTTTTTTTGGTAATTTTATACCTACTGGAACTAAGAGTATATAATGTGGTGATTTAGTAAGCATTTGATACGGTAAACTGTATTTGGTGTTGAAATTAGGTAAAAAACTCCTGGCAGATTTTGAAAAAATTCCAAACAAATGCCAATAAGAAAATTCAGCCAGAAAAGGTTTGACAAAAAGAAAAGGTGGGAGAGTGGGGAAAAAAGAATGTACAGTGGATCGGATAACAAGTCATCGTTGATGACACAGTCCCCACTTGTTAATGGGTACTTTGATTACATATCCTCAGAGAGGATAGAGTCCTCTTCATAATTAGGTCTGTGGTAAAAATACTTTGATACAGATGGCGCTCAATGGCCAAGAATGAGTTCCATGGTGATGAAAACAAAACCAATGTAGGCCACCATCCTAAAGTTCAGAAAATGAGTCAACTAGGAATTAATCAACAGGATGTTGCAAAACATTTTTGCATACAATTCTAACACTTGACAGATTATCACTGGTACCATATTTCATAAAGTTTGATGCAGTATTTACAACACTATGAGATCAACATCTGTATTAAGTTTCATCACATTTGACTTTGTATTAATTTGTGGCTATATCACCCTAATTAGAAAAGTTCATTACTTATCCAATTATAAATTAATTAAAATTACACTGATAAATGTCTTTTTCAATGTTAAAGCAATGTGAGCTTAACATCAGTTAACATATGTATAAAGTTTCATGAATTTGATGCAGTACGTATTTCTTGACATATCAGCCTACTTACGAAACTTCAATAATTGACATGTTACTGCTACATGACGTGAAACAAATTGACGAGCATATGTATGAAATAGGTCAATGTCCTTGTACCAACTTTGAATGATACTGGTGGAAATATGTCTGAGTTATGGCTCTGTACATTTGAAAATTGTAACAAAATCACTGCCATGCAGCGATATTTGATCTTACTGTTTAAAAAATCAACATGTATATGTATGACTTAAGTCAATGTACATGTACCAACTTTGAATAAGATCAGTTGAGACTTGCCAGAGTTATGGCTCTCGACATGAAATAACCATAACAAAATTGCTACCATGTGGCCATATTGGACCATCTCGTGAAACCAATCGACATACATATGTATAAATAAGTCAATGTCCTTGTACAAACTTTGAATAAATTTGTTTGATACATGTCTGAGTTATGGTTCCAGACATGAAAAAATCAGAAAAAAAAATGGCCACACGGCAGCCATATTGGATTGTATCATAAAACAAATCAATGTGCATATGTATGACATAGGTCAATGTCCTTGTACAATGAATAAAATCGGTGAATAAAATTAGTTGAGACATGCCCAAGTTTTGGCTAAGGACACGAAAAAAATTGTAACAAAATGACTGCCATGCAGCCATATTGGATCATATCATGAAACAAATTGACATACATATGTATACCATAGGTCAATATCCTTGTACCAACTTTGAATAAAATCGGTTGAGATATGCCTGAGAGTATTATGGCTCTGTACATGAAAAAATCGTAACAAAATGGCCGCAAGGCAGCCATATTGAATCGTATCACATAACAAATTGACATGCATATGTATGACATTAGTCAATCTCCTTGTACCAACTTTGAATAAAATCGGTTGAAACATGTCTGAGTTATGGCTCTGTACATGAAAACATCGTAATAAAATGGCTGCCTAGCAGCCATATTGGATCGTATCACATAACAAATCAACGAACATATGTAAGACATAGGTCAATATCCTTGTACCATTTTTCAATAAAATCGGTTGAGATATGCCTGAGTTATGCCTCTGTATATGAAAAAATCGTAAGAAAATGGCCACACAGCAGCCATATTGGATCATATCACAAAATACATTGACGTGCATATCTATGAAATTGGTCAATGTCCTTGTACCAATGTTGAATAAAATCGGTTAAAACATGTCTGAGTTATGGCTCTGTACATGAAAAAATCATGATAAAATGGCCGCCTGGCGGCCATATTGGATCATATTACAAAACAAATTGACATGCATATCTATGACATTGGTCAATGTCCTTGTACCAACTTTGAAAAATACCGTCAAGGACAGTGTGCTCACATTCGGTTTGAATTGGTCCATTCAAGAAATATTTAAACCAGGAAAAGCAAGAATGACAAAAGCAAATAAGGTCTCCAACTTAGGTACTGGAGGTCATCTTTAGGAACATGAATATTGTTATGTAGGTCATTTACCCCACACTCATCATGACCTGAGTTCAATTAGTCTAGAACAT
>LD355005.1:0-18945 GCA_001465055.1 Ptychodera flava
GGGCACCTAGTAGTGCTCACTAAGGTGGGTATCAGGTGCACCCAATTTTGGTAAGGGGAACCTTTGAATATGTCTATCAGTCCAGTAAAATACTTGATAAAGTCACTACTTTGTACAGGTAGTCAAACTTTTGTACGTCATTTCCTGCGTGGTTGAAGCCGTGTATAACATAATGTACAAAAGCATCGCCTGTACCCGCCTGCTCCCCCATGTATGAATGGCATAGAATTGTGGAGTTTGTCACCCCATGATATATGCAGACATAAACATAGATATTTCATAATGACAAACAACATAACACAACTGCTATGAAACAGACTGTAGTATAACATGCAATACTGCACGATGAAAATGTGTTGAAACAACATTATACTTCCACATAGAAAAGCTCTAGCTGCGCCGGGCTTTACAGTGGTGATTCACTATGTATTAAGGGGGAGACCCACATTCGCAGACACTTTTCTTTAACCTGATTTTTCACCATTAAAATGAATCTTTAACCAGACATGTAGTATATGTTTGGGTAGCTCGACAATTGAAGATTATAAAAATTGTAAGAATATTTCAAAACCTGTTTGCGTGTGTTTGTTTTGCTCAAAAATGTGTGTTTTTGAGTTTTTTTACTTAAAAAAGTATAAGTACGAGAGGGTGATGGCCATTGGTGAGCCGTTTACTGCATTCGATAGCAGGGTAAGGTGTGTAAAAAACCGTGTCTTGGATTTTTGATACTCCACTTTGTTTTTGCACAATTAGCCTTGAAAGTGTGAAGTGGTAGATTCTGAATAAATTAACGGCTTTTGTCCAAGTTTGTCACGATATCTTTTGTTTTTGGAACATTATCGGAATTCTGAGACACGGTTTTGTACAAACAGCCACTAACTACAACCTGTGCAAAGATAAGGCTAATCCGTCAACGTGGCGCCAAGTTACACTCTCCAGAAGTTGCGATACATTGCCAAAAACGGAACGGAGTAAATCGCAGAAATGTGTATGCGACCCTTGGAGTCGCACAAAGTCAGCTAAAATTCCGGTTCGCTCACATTTTCGGTGGAAATTCCCAGCCCATAATGAAGTACAGGACTTTTTACACAATTGCCCGAATTTGTGGTATGAATGAAATGATACATGACGTGAAAATTGGAAGAAAATGAACACTGAAACGGCAAGTTGGCGGCGCAAGCGTTAGGCTTTATTTACACAACTGTCATTCCGAGCTAAATCTGGGGATAATCTTCTTGCTAAATACACACTAGCGTATTAACTGTGCACTGTAGTGTACCAGTTAAAATTTGATTATCAAGCGAAGAAATGACTGGCTGCGTATATGCTTCGTAAAAATTATGTGATTTTGCATGCCAAGTCCGATGACATCGTGTTTTCCCCACCACGTTTTCAGCTTCCTGCCCGGAGAGAGACACATGACAATGAATTTACAATGTGGTACATACCGACAAAGACGAAGTTCCTTCAGACGCCTTGTTGCGTACGTTAGCTTTTACGTTCCGTACTGCATGTTGAAGTACGACTACAGTCCGCCTTGAACATGGCATGAAGCTAAAAACGGACAGCTACATATGAACGCGGTTTCCGACCTCAGAAGCACCAGTGCCGGGCTAACTTTGTGTTGTGCCAGGTTAGAACCCATCGTTAGGCTAAACTAAATATAACACCTAACAATATCTGGTATCTAAAACGATTTCCTAATAGTAAGATAAAAAGTTTGCGAAAAACTGAAATAAATCGATTCTGACACGAAACTTGAACAATTCTAAAAGCGACTTGTTTTTGCTTTGCGAGTATACCATGGAGGCGAGTACCTAAAACAGATGTGAATCTGTGACCACGCTGATATTAAACTGAATGCGTCATTCTTAAAAATCGCGACGGTCAAATTTTGTACAAGTAATGAAATGCGTGAACTTCAGTCAAACAGTTTAATATCGTGTTGGCTGATATGTGGAAACGAGCATTCATCATTCTCTGGTTGCGACTGTCCGTTGATAACGACGATAGACAGACCAGCAGCACGCTGTTTTTCAGCGTGATTGAGTTTATCCACAGGAAAAAGTAGTTGCTGATTCGAAAAAAGCACGTTCATGGTTGTTTAATTTTTTTCAAGTTCATGAAAATTATTCTATAATTTTCAATTTTGGTTTCCTTAAATTTACCGCATAAGTTTATAATTACCTAATAACAATTTAATCGCAATGATTTTAAAGCTATACTGATATGAATTTGTGCTGTGAAATATCGCATACTTTTCAATCGAGATTGATTTCGACCCAGGACTTCGACTCACTTCATGAGCAGTCCGCCAATAAAAGTTCAGTTGATCGAGACAAATTATATATGCTCTATGATTAGCTCCGGTACAGATTGAAAAACAAATTCTAGGTCAACACTGTGTTTACATTGTAAATCATGTCATCATTGTAATGTAATATAGCAAAACTGTACGTGCGTTATCCACATCACGTTCCCTCTGTCACTGTGCCCGAATAGAATTTACAAAACAATAAGCTCACGTTTCCAAACCGGGCAGAGCAGACCACCGGCGCGATTTTCTCGTTATAAAATTTCGAACTATTGGCATATTTCTAATTTCTACTGAGAGGAATGTTGCTCGCCCAACTGTTGAAACAAAAAGACGTCGCAACTATTTTCACAAAAAAAGATCGAAAACTTGTGGTGACGTACAGGAACGTAATCTTCATTGCATGCTTTACGTGTAAACCGTAACGTAAGCTATAATAGTTTTGGTTGCCGGACTTCACTTGGCGTTTGCAGACGTAAAAAAATCATCTGACATTTTTATCATCAGTCGCAATTAGTTCGGAGCGGGATCACTTTTGAATGTCGGACTTCATTAGGTGCAGACAAACATGTAAACTGTTATTAGAAAAAGACGTATTTTTTGGACTTTCGGAGTAGCCTAGTTTGATTGGGGCGGGGTCAGTTTGAATCATGTCAGACTATACTTTGCATTGAGTCCACGTCACTTGTAAGCGGACACAAATGTATGTTTTGGTTTTCGGCGGCGATTAAGTTTGAATGCTGGACTTTATTTGGCAAAAATGTAAAGACAAAGACTTACCTTACTATTTGGATTTTCGGCCGTTATTTGTTTTGTACGGGAACAGTTTTATTAAATACGTGTTATAGGAAAACGAGGTAAAAATAACGTAAACTACAATAAGCAGCATCTCAGTTGTGCGCAAAATGTGTCACCAGTATTTGTTCGAAGCTCAGTTCAGTGTTGAATGAGTAAGCGTTCTGCGTTACAGTCCTCGCTTGCGACCATTTCCGGTTTACACCTTTTCAACGCATCGGAAACTGGACTTTTAAGCCTGACTGTAACTCTGACAATTTTAACTGTTCTCTCATTCCCGGCCATACGCTTGATATTTCGCTTTTGTGGACCATGCTTTTGCAGTCGACGGCTACCTTCAGCATGTTCAGTAGCCACGACATACTTCCTGCCAGCAGCTGGGAAGAAGACTGACGCATGCGCACTCCTCCGGACGGAATAAACGTAATCTACTTAGGGTCTTGAGATAGCCTTGACTAATCTGGAAACCGTTAAGGCATAAGAAAGACACGGCACGCGAACTGGCCTACAATGTTCATTTTTGTTAAAATCTAACTCATTTCCGAGTATGTTATGGTTTCAAACTTATCGTCCACTCAAAGGCCATATTAGACAGATTCAAAATTTACCATAAAACAAAAAATGACCAAAATCACTCAAGGAAGGTGGGTCTACCCCTTAATTAGGAGCTTATACACCACGGTCAAAGAAGAGGGTTTGCCGTTGTCTGTGGCCACTGTATCACAATAAAGAATGCTGGAATTTGTCTCCTATACCATGTCGGCAAATGTAGCCAAAGATGTGCTTAACGTCACTGCTGTAATATACGTAAAGTTCTTGAAAGTCTCTACTTATGTCAACTATGTCGGTACACTGAAAGGCCCGAATAGTTTTCAAATATTCCATGTCCGTTTAAAGTTTACCCCCAAAATTTAACCATGCTTTACCCACCCCAAGCAAAGGGTGTTAAATTAGCGTTTTGGTACAGTGCATGCGGCCATATTAGATCATATTGTGAAACAAATTGACGTGCATATGTATGATATAGATCGATGTCCTTGTACCAACTTTAAATAAAATCGGTTGACATGTACCTAAGTTATGGCTCCGTACATGAAAAAATCGTAACAAAATGGCAGCACAGCGGCCATATGGATCGAATAACAAAAACAAATCGATGTGCATATGTAATAAGTAATCCTTGTACCAAGTTTGAATGAAATCACTCCAGGCATCTCTTAGATATTTTGTAATCCAAAGTGCTTTTCATTTTTTTCTTATTTTTTGTATTATTTCATAAGTGCACTAAATACTTATGAAATAATACAAAGTGTACAAAGAAGTGCACTAAATACTTCAGTACATTTTCAAAAAAAAATGAGTGGTCACCACTCCCTCAACATTTGAATGTCCCACTTCACTTCAACTTTTGATGAGTTACCCCTCTGATTCCTTAAACCCCAGCTGTAAATAATAATGGTTCCCCCAGTCATGCTTGAAGTTTAGTTTGCCATATCATAATAATTTGTTTTACATTTACAAATGATTTTCAGAAACACTAGTACAGAAATTTGCGCCAAATGGACACTTTCTCGCTGTATTGCGAGAAGTAAGCGAGAAAACATACTTTCTTGCAATCAAGCTGCGAGAACTGTGCTTTCTCGCATGCATCTGGTAGAAACTGAATTCCCGCAATCAATCAGCGAGAACTATGTTTTCTCGTTCTGCATCTGCGAGAAATTGTGAAATTTTTGTGAAATGCTTACACAGAAGAATACAATTTCTCGCAGATTCAAAGCGAGAAAACAAATTTCTCGCTGACTGATTGCGAGAATTCAGTTTCTCGCAGATGCTGGGCGAGAAAACACAGTTCTCGCCAGCTGTTTGCGAGAAAATTAAATTCTCGCTAAGTTATTGCGAGAAAGTTATGTATTCTCGCTTACTTCTCGAAAAAGCGAGAAAGTGTCCATTTCTCGTAAATTTCTCGCAAATTTCTGTACTAGTGAAATAAGGTCAAATATAAGTCTGAATGCGCTGAACTCTGACCTGTACAAATTCATGAATCACTTGTGTTTACCTGAAGCACTGTTAGTATGATTAGAAGCATGTGTATAATAGAAAAAAACTTTTTTGAGCATCCATATTTTTATTGTCTATGAACACCTTTATATGTATTATTTTTGCCTCTGCATTTGTATTATTTTGTCTCGGCACCAAGTTTCCAACGCTTTCCTTTAGGCGAACAATGTCAACACACCCATGAGTTTCACACTATCTCTGTACAAAGGGACCGTAACGCTGCCGGCTGAAGTGTCCGTCAGATTCTGCTTGATGGCCAGGGCAATGTCAGTTATATTAATTGTGCCCGCCAAGGGCGCCCAATACCTCCAGTCCTCAAACCTGTCACAAAAATACTTTCAGAGCAATGTTGAGAGCGAATTCGCGAAACGGTTTCACGACTTATCAGGCTGGACATACGGAAGTACTCTTTCTCCATTAGTATTGTTGGTAATTGCGATGCCTTGCTGTAAAATGTTATCATGTTATGGTTATCTGCTCTAAGGATGTCAACTCGTCAAAGAATAATATTGATCACTACTTCTGTTCCATCGCCAGAAAGTGATACGGAATGTTATTGTCGGAAGATATTTATCCCATAGTTGAACTGAATCTGAAATGAACTAAAAGTGGACCCACAGCTATAGGTACACAATAAACAGTGATTATCATTCATATTTGAAGCATTCAAGCTAAAAATACATTTCGACAAACTCTTTGGAACACGGTCATATGCCCTGTCACTTGATGCTTAAAATGACTGTGACATTACAGCTATATTTCAAGTAACACAGTCAAGTACAGTTTGTACAACTTGGAATTCACGCTTTCTTTCTTGAACAATATTAAAGTTGATCTTATAAATAAGAAAGAAACTAGTACAGCTAACATAACCAAACGCTATCTCCCACTGGTTAACAACATTGACATGTTCATATATCCACATACAAAATCTCACCACACACTACAGTGAAGGGTAGGGCCAAGTTAGAGAGTAGGACAGCAGTCACATTTGTTTATTTTAGTTACCCGGCCCACGCCCCTGTAATTACTGAAGGCTCCCTAACACCATACGTAGCCTAACCAGTCTGAGAGTTGTCGATAACTTAAATACGCCCATCGGTTATAAATATCGGATTACATGAAAGGACACTCATTATGCAAAGAGACACCGTGCGAGTAGCTTGAACTGAGAGCTCCAGAGATTGCGGTTTTTTGTGTTTTTTATGAAAATTTATGAAATGGGAATGCTCTACAGCAGGGTAAATAGCTGATCAATACATAACGACTCCATATTTTTCAAACCGATACATTTTCGGGACAATTTTAGTGAGTAATTGTGCGTGGTCACTGAGAACGTCGACCCAGGGGACGCCGATTGGGATTTGAATACATCTGTCAATCAAACCTTGAGCAAAGTAAGACACGAGTCGGCTGGATGTGTACCTAATGTTGATTAGCATTCCCCTTATCAGCTAACGGTGACTACAAATAAAGAAAATATGTGTCAAGATTTCCAGTGTCGAAAGATGCGCAATAGTTTCTTCAAAGTTCTCCTACGTTTGTACCTACCCGCCGCATTTCTGGGGGTAAAAATCGTGATCAGACGACATTCAAGTCGATTACATCTTAGTAACCATGAACACGGTCCCTCAACAAAACGTGCCGTGAAAGAGAAAATGTATTATCGGGTTCTCTCTTACTAGAAAGTTTGATGGCCCTGAAAAGGAACGTACGCGTTTTGTTTTGTTTTGTGGCTTCTACCGTACACCCAACGATGGAAAATGTGTATGGTACGCCGGGCAAATTTGGATATAACGATCGGACGACAGAAGTCACGCAAAATGGCATATCAATTTTCTTCTTGTAACAAGTACGTAATCGGCCTGCATCAGATGATGTTTTCGGGCCAAAAATCGCTCATCACGCCAAGCGTGAGTCGGGTCAAAAATATCCCAATACTTCCGATAGAGTCAAAGTTAGATAGACGCGTTGCCATTGCCAAACTAATGATGCTAAAGCCTAAACTCAGAATGACAAATCAAGAAATGTTCAATACCCCTTCACAGAGGTGTGAAGCGGCCCCGTACGGTATCCGTGTATAGTTTCCGATGGAGTGTTGTTTGTACGTCCATGAGTCTACTAATAAACCAAATGTTTATTTGACCATGGAGCTAAAAAATGATGATTTGACTTCCTCTGTTTCGTTCTGTCGTCACTTCAAGCGTACATATCCACGTGAGCAAATGCAATTGTACCGAAAACCGACGTGATGCAGTTCAGCTGCATATCAGTCAAAATACGTCTAGTAAGAAATTTGCGAGATTTACTGTCCGAGTTTTCGAAATGCATCTGATTTTTTGTACTTTTTTGGTTCCAATGCAAACGAAGTCTCGCAACACAAATTTTCAAATTGTAATACACGATAATCTGGACTTGATTTTGACTTCCGACCGCCATCTTGGCCTCATAAAAGTTTTACGTTGGCTTGTTGAGTATGTGTAGGGATCACGGTTCAATCTTAAGAAACTACTCATTTTATATTATTTCGACAGCAATGTTTCCAAATTTAATAAAACATTAGTTTTAAGAATTTGGGAGATTTGAACGATTCAGATCGTGTTTTTTGCATACCAGTATATTGACTTGGTCGAGGACACTGTCTGCGTCCGGCGCCAAGCGACACACTGCTGGCATCGGTGAAACCTGTAACTCGAACACACCAAGTATGGTGAAAACACCTCATGCCAAAATGTATGCACTCTGACGTGCTCATCGACGTTCGACGTGAATAGCTTATGTTTGTAAATCTACTAATATAGCGGCGTTTGGCGGAAAACAATGAACATGATACCATGTTGACAGGGTGGGGTACCCACTAATGTGCGAACCTGGGATTGAGAATGGTGGCTTTAAACAGAATTGTGGATGGTCTTCTTAGTCTCAGGACATGATCTGGCTATCTCTCACGGAACGTGAGAATCCATGCCTGTTCTTAATAATCACTGAAAATGGGATGCCGTTAGTTCATCATAGACGTCAAAGCATCGATGAAAACAAGAGAAAGGGACCGATTTTGAAAAAAAAATCAGTCTTTGAAAGGTTTTGATGGAAAATGTCTATTTATCGGACAGACTAAAGTCACAAAAGAGACATTTTGAACCACCTTTTTTTATAATTTCTTTAAATTTGACAGGTCGTTTATGTTTTCAGTCATCAAGTTGAATTGGGCTATCATGCACGTGAATTGGTAAAGAGAACGTCGAAATATAGCTAAGTACTGATATGTTGACATTAAAATCAATCTCGTTGCACTTTGCTAACATGGCCAAAGAACTTGTGTAGTTCCCATTAACACTTTCACTGCGTAATTAATTTTTATACGTCCATTCGTGTGCGTAGTTTTCTATGGCTATATGGCCTTATAAATATTGGTTTACATGCATGAGCTGTATCTTTGTAATTATAAGAGTTTTCGGGACAATTTTTTCAGTGAGTATTGCAATATGACAGAGCATCATAAAAATGAACAAAAGGTTATGTGACACATCTAGAAGGCCACGTGATCATGGCGGCCATATTGGATTTTAACCAAAAAAAATAAAAAAATGTTGCATTTTTTATTATTTCAACATGTAAATGCATTTTTGTCAGTGTAACACTTTAAAAATTACTACTTACGTTTTATTAACTCACATTCAGTAGGGGGAACACCTACTCTAAAAACATATTCCACATAAATGAGGTTAATATGCATATTTATTACAAGTTCATCTTCGAACAACAGGTATCATCTGACATTCAAATGAGAGCGATAAGCTTATATACTGGTGGCTAGTCCGATGTGTAATTGTCATTGATAGATTGATGTTGTACAACATCCTCAGGATACCCCATTAACATTTGTGACGTCGGTCACCGACCCTTTGTTGCACTTTTCTCTCAGTATGCTCAGCTGGCCTACCTTCCTGTCTTGCTTGCAATCTCTGTCTTTGCTCAACTGGTTCGGGAACATATTCAAGTTTGGTAATTTGAAATTGGACTTCTGCTATCTCCGTCGAGTTCAGTTTCATGATCAGTGACAATTCCACTATTAGTGTCTAGTAAAACATGCTGAAGGGCTTAGTCGTTGTTAAACTGTGCCCGCGTCGCCATTTTTAAATACTTTCTGACAGAAAACAACAACTGATCACACGATCCTTACAAATTACGGCCGAGAAATGACCGAGTATGGCGGCATTTTTTTACAAATTTGGCGCATGCTCATTTAGGTTTGACCTCTTCCTCGTACGCCAAGCTAGGCTTGAGGAAATAGTCAACAAACATGATGTAGATCAGACAAAGCCAACGTATATCTAACGCATATAAACGCGTACGTTCTTGGCGGGATTGCTGTTAAAGTTAACATGGTGCAATGTAATTTGCAAAGCAAACAGAGACCTTAAACTTAATTCAAGAATGTTTGAAAATATCATTTTAAACCAGATTTTTTCTACAATTTGAACCACTTTCTGAAAATGAATGACATATTTGTACTTACATCTGTTAGGCTTCCAGGAAAGTAAGCTAAAGTTCTTTGTGATATCAAATTTATCTGAAGACCGAGGAAGGGGTCTCGGAATGTTTTGGTCAAATGCTTATCAAACTCCAATGACTCGTAATGACTACTCCTGTAATTTTTCATGCTTTTTTTGCTCACGTGTTCACACATGTGGGCTAATGTTATAGCGATGTCTCACTGTCTGTCCTGTGTGTGTGTGTGTCTGTGTGTGTGTCTGTCTCTCTGTCTGTTTACACGATAACTCAAAAACGCCTGGAGAGATTCAAGTCAGATTTGGTAGACAGGTACCATATGCTACTTGCAAGAACTGATTAGATTTTGGTTAGTGTGGCTTGCATATTAATGAAGTTATGCACTATCATTTTTTTTCATATGACGGTTTCCCTATGGAGACAGTAATGACAATGTCTACATATATCAAGAAATACTGCATAAAATTTCATTAAACTTTTCGTAGATGACAATCTCAGAACATTATGATTGTACTGTGAGTGTCATGTCAATTATCTTCTCATTTGCATATTTAATGAATTTTTGTATTTAGTGACATAAATCTTAAATGCCTGCACCTAAATTTAATGATACATGCTACAAATACTGATCTGATATCTAATTGTATTGACAAGCATTGGGCAGTGTCATGTTAATGAATAGCTCATTTGCTTATTTTATAAAGTTTTCTAATAAGTCATATAACTCCGAAATAACTGCACCAAATATGATAAAATCTGCTGCAGATACTGATCCGACAGATATCTACATGTGGTGTAAAGCATTAGGTAGTGTAAAGTTAATTAAGGGTTCATTTGTGTATTTAATGAACTCAGTGATTAGTGATATTACTTGCAAATTACGGCACCTAATTCAGTGAAATCTTGTACAGATATTGATCTGATAAATATTTAATTGTACCGAGAAGCATTGGACAGTGTCAAGCAAATAAATATATCATTTGCATATCTTATGAAGTTTTCTAATTAGTCATATAACTCCGAAATAACTTCACCTGATTTGATGAACTCTGCTGCAGATACTGATCTGACAGATATCTAACTGTGGCGTGAAGCATCTAGTGTGAAGTTAATTAAGGGTTCATTTACATATTAAATGAACTTTGTAATTGGGTAAATAACTCTGAAGTTACTGCACCAAATTTGGTTAATACGTGCTACAGATATTGATCTGACAAATATCTAATTGTGCTATGAAACATTGAAAAGTGTCAAGTTAATTAAGGGTTCATTTGCATATTCAATGAACTTTGAAATTAGTGATATTACTTTAAAATAACAGTATTAAATTTAATGTTGATCTGATAGATATCTAATTGTCCAATGAAGCATTGAGCAGTGTCACGCTAATATACAGCTTATTTGCATATTACATTCATTTTTAATTAGTGATTTAACTCTGGGAGTAGTGTGCGAAAGTTGAGTAAACCTGCTACATATAGTGACATAAGAGATGTCTTGTTGTTCTATGAAGCGCACTACTATTGATGAAAATGTTGTTGTTGAAAAACATTCAGTTCTCATCTGGTTCTTTTTATGCTCTCTCTCACTCATCTTTTTTGTCTCTCTTCCAATTTTTAATTCTTAAGATCTTATTGGGCTTGCTTTTTAAGCTCTATGTTAGACTCAAACTTGTGCACGTGGTGTCAGCGTGATACCTGCCCATTAGCTCTTACCACTAAAAAATTCGAGCATACACAATAGAATTTCTCTGCTCTCAATCGTTTGAGCAAGATCTAGGTCCTGAAAGTCAGATATCATTGTGTGCTTTGGGCATCATATCCATGAAGTGTTGCCAGTAAAAAGTGAACAACAGCGCATAGAGAGCAAGCTATGGTCTCTTCAAATATAATAATAATATAATATTTATTTCTTATAGAGCGCATTACATTTTAAAAATCTCAATGCGCTTTACACAACACTAAAAAAAAAGGTAAAATTATAAATAAAAATTACGAGAAAACACCAATAAAATGCAAGGAGATAAAATTTTAAAAAATGTCTAGGAATAAAATGAGCTAAAAAGATAAGTTTTTAACTGACTTCTAAAATTGTTATAAGAATTAGCAAGCCTTATCACAAATGGTAAAACATTCGACAAATGGGGAGCACATACAGAAAAGGCTCTATTGCCATAAAAAGCCGTGTTGCAAACAGGCTGATGCAAAATGATCGCACCACTAGACTGGGACCTAAGTGTACGACCAGTATGACGTACTGTAAGCATTTCTGCTAGATAGTCAGGGGCTTGGCCTGTAAGAATTTTATAAGTGAAACAAAGAATTTTAAAATCAATTCGTTTCTGGACTGGAAGCCAATGTAAATTTTGCAGTACTGGTGTTATGTGGTCCCTTTTCTTCTTTCTGCTAACAAGCCGAGCGGCTGAATTTTGAATAGCCTGGAGTTTACGTATTTCAAAGTTCGGAAGACCAAAAAGAAGACTGTTGCAATAATCTAAACGTGATGTAATGAAGGCATGAACAAGTTTCTCCGTGGTACGTTGGTCAAGAAGATCACGAATCTTTCCTAACCTCCAAATCGCATGTGATGCTGATCTACAAACATTTGTAACATGGTCTGACATGGTGCAGGCAGAGTCCATTGTAACACCTAGATTGCGAACTGATTCAGATGGATATACACTGACATCACCAATCCGAAAATTACGACGAGGGACAGTTCCCACAATCCCAAATTTCGAGGAAAAATGTACAACCTCTGTCTTACCGTCATTGAGTGCAAGCATATTGACCCTCATCCATCCCCAAATCTCGTCTAAACATGACTCGATCGTCATATGTTATGTTAGAAATTTATCTAGAACATTAGGAGAACGTGCATTTTTCTAGGTGGCTCAACTTATGGTGAGCAGTAAATCATTTCACTTGTATTCCAATCTACCATCGATATTGAAGATAAAGGTAATAACTTATCTGCCCGTGCCGTTAAAAAGATCTATGCTTGTTTTTCATTTCAAGCCCAGTCCCTCTTTAAACGCTGTATAAACGTTACCTCACGATTGATTTTGTGGCAAAATAAATTCTTGAATTGGTTGAATGCTGAAATAGTAACAACTTCTCTGAACAAGTGAAGCGCTGTTTCTACTGGTTTACTCCGAAGGTGTCAGTTGTTTGTAATTCCGAGTAAAGGTAGGATTTATAGAGGGTATGTCTTTGAAAAAATATATTAACGTTAAATTCAGTGTATAGCCACAGTTTGGTATTTAAATTTTTGGAAAAAAAGGTCCCATGATTCGACGCCTTACACCCAGTTTGTTTGTTTTTTTAATTGTCGGTTACGAGAGTGTGAGGTTTCGAATTATCACGATGAAAGTCAACTGCAAATTAATTCAATATTAGTTTTCAGACCTTCAGCTGATAATTGAGGGCTAATGTGCAGCATTGAATAAGTTGTTATCCAATTAGGTAGCGGAATCTTACCAATATAATTAAAACAATACAAATAGACTCCATAAGTCGCTGTGAATAGTGACAATGGATCAATCAGAGAAAGCACTTATTCAATGCTGCACATCAGCAGATAATCTAAAGTAAATATATATTTGTTAACAGATAGCTGGGGACACTGCTCTAGGAACAGTTGTCCGGGGCAGAGGGACGGGCGAATGAGTATATCGACCAAACCAACAAATTTCTTAGAATAGATTTTACTTGAATGTGTATAACCAGAGTAATAAAATGGAAAAGAACAAAATGTACGACAGCTCAGTAGCATTGAAAATAGCAAGAGTACGAACTACATTTGATGGAAACCTGATTTTATTGTTTCTCATGTAAATACTATTAATATAATTAAGGTACACCCAACTTCCGAAATGCTATAAATATAGATTTCCATCTTTCTATATATTTACTTACTTTACTTTATATAATATGCATATTTACATCACATTTAAATGCTTCAGTCTGTCCATAAAGCAGACATAAATATTTCAAATATATTGGAAATATTTCAAAGTCTATTAAGTTAAGAGGAATACATGAAATTAGATTTAATTTGAACAGGTAAATCGCATCAGAACGCTAGTTTAAACAAAACAGTAAATTCAAAGCAATTTTAAGAAATGACAAACCGAAATTTGAAATTCAAAGACTTGACATGTACACAGACGTATAAACCCATGAGAAAGAATTTAAACTGCCATATGTAAGGGAATTGCATTGGAGAAGAGATGAAATATAAAGTAAAATAAAAAATTTCAAGGGAAAAAGTTCATATGTCAGCTAATATTATTTCTTCGTCACGTGCTGTATAGAATTGTTCACTTGTTCACTTATCCCAATATTTTAAAATGTCCAGAACACCCTCTCCAGCAGGAACAGGTAAAACATGCACCTGAGAGTTCCCTCACTTACGACAAAGTCACTTAGTATTTGCATACAATCTAGTGTGTATAAATACAACGCAAGTCAGTCCAAGTCCATTTCTGAATATCTACAACAACAAGAACAAGGCATCCTAGTAATCCATAATATGTGTAATCTCGATATAAACAACTTGCTTTCCAATCTTCAACGGCCCATTTATAGCAGTTAATAACGGAAGAAGGGTATAGTCTATACTTGATCGCATTACATCTTTAGTTGTTTAACTGCAGGAGATTTTGTCAATAGAGGGAGCTGGCTCAGGCCTCCGAACTTGGAGGTACTGCTGTATTTTACGCTGGCAGTCTGTAAGAATAAATAAATGATCAGAGTTTAAGTAAGAACGGTACAAGGTAGACTGGAAGATCCATCGCAGGAGTGGTTCTCTACACCCTCGAGCGACGGATCTCTCAGTCATGAGGTGCAAGGATAATTATCGTTCGCCCGGTTAAAGCGTTGAAATTCGTTTCTTTGCTTCGATAAAGTGTGCACGTGTATGTGCAAAGTATGATAGTGAGCATGCGTGCGTGAGTGCTTCACGAGCTCTACGACGTGTGGAGCAGTCTCGGTCAGAAGAATGTAACAACTTAGCCGGCTATTGAACCACTCTTTTTTTGGGAGTGGAGATTTAGCCGAGCGGTTCTCTCTGTGGCCTCTCCGCTAGGCAACTGATGCCGTGTGTTGTGGGTTCGGGCCCGAATGAAAACTAGCCATATCATATCATTACCGAAAGGGCATGTTTCATTTACACGCTTTGGTCAACTTTAACCCTTTATCTACCAAGTTCATAATTCACCATCAGTTCAAGCTGGTTAAACCTTGTAAAACAAAACATGTTCCATATGGTGTACTTTAACAAAAATTTGAAGATTTGAAGGTCCCTGAAGACAGAGATACTATGAACATGCTTTTAACAGACTAAAGATGCTATAACACACCTTGCCATGGCCATTGGGTGAAAATACATATGGTTTTGGCTCAATTTTTTTACTGACTTGGCAGACGGGAAGTGATACTGTTTGGTAAGAAAAGGGTTAAGATTTTCGCAAACTCTTTTCTCATTTTCCAAGTATTATGTATGATACACCCATGTCCTTAGTGAGCCAGATCATAAAAGCAGGACCTAGGTGCAGTGCTTCGCAAGGTTATGGCTGATTGGTAGATTGTAACAATTCACAACGACTTCAGGAGTCTGAAACTGAAGGCTCCTGTGAAGCTGATTGGCCCTTTTTGAAATTATCCGTTCATGAAAATGATAGTTTGTTATTTGTGGTCGCGACAAGTAGTCCACAAAATCGAGTTTTGGTGAAAAGGAGACTGGGAAATTATTTTCTTAAAGATTAGTGATATAGTGGCATTTTAGCAGCCTTACATAATATTGCAAGTTTTATACAAGTAGAAGTAATGTGGTTTTCACAACGGGCTGGAAGGTTGAATGCGCCTCAGGGACAGATATTCTCAAAATCATCCCTAACTTTTACAATTCTTTTCCGATATACCACCTTGTGGAGAGTCATTTTAAAGCTCTCTGTGTAAGAAAACTTTTTATCGGTTTAGTTTTTGAAATTCAAAATTTTACTATTTTTCCCCATAGACCATATATGCCTCCTGTCGAAGAATTTGATGAGGAGATACCAACTGTAAACCAATCTGAAGTCTAGGTTCATGTGTCGATTAGTTACCCTGAATGGTACTTGCACTTTCTTCAAGGGTTCCACCTTGCAAGACCGTCTCTATGGTCTCCATTCCAAAAGACTCTAGATGACAAGTAGGGGCATTAATCTGGCACGTTGGTGTTCGCTACACCTCACCAACAGTTCCTAGCTTCAAAACAAATATATGAAGTCAACCTGTAGATGGTAATTTAAACACCTTTTGAATGCCAAGACAGTATCTGCAGCTGGAGATGGAGGGTTCCCGGGACCAAAGCACTCAACTCACCACCGCCCGTCCCAAGTCAGGGGCAGCTGCAGTAGACTGAGAAGAGCTGATAACAGGATGTAGTGAAGCCTGGGCTTGATAACTGGAAGAACATCACCCACACTGTACACATCATAGTAAAACGTTGATGCAGATCAACCCAGGCAACGGCCACCACCCAGCCGTGGTTTCAATCACACAGGGATGGCAGGCATTTTGAATGTTAAATATCGGTAAATCTTGGGTTATTTGTTTCTCTAGTACCAAAATTTGCACGGTGACCCTGGTTTTTATTCTTGATTTTGAAAGAGAATGATTATAGGATTCCTTAAAGGAAGTTTGAGCAAAAGTTTAAGTCTTTCACTTTTGAGGCACATACTTACTGCCTGAAAGCCGCACTTTATAATCCCAGGTTCTCGCATTAGTGGAGTTCTCCTCCCTGTCAAACACTTGGCCAGTACGATGTTTGATTTCTATAACATTGATTACACAAACTGATCTCAACCTTTTGTCACGTTTTGCTAATCCTGCAAACAGCGTTTATGCAAGCTTTTGATTGACGGTCGGTTCAAATCGCCAATGGTCATTGATTACCCACCACAAAAGCTCGACTTTCCTATAAAAATTGTCTTCCAATCGAGCTTGACTTTGAATATGACCACAGAGTTCGATCGGCAGCAACTTCGCGCTGACCACTTGGCAGTCTGTCTGTGTTTTTGCGGCTGGGGAAAACTAAAAAGTGGCATTTTCTGGAACGTGTGCCCACGTTTTGCCTGTTTGGTGTCTACTTACACAATGAAAGCCGCCATAACTTTGCGTCCTTTTAAAAGGAGGCTCCGCCTTTATGTTCCATTTGACGAACCGATTGTTTAGCATTGGGTGCCTTGGTAAGGAGGGTCGCCATTATCCGCATACAGGTGATCAACTCCGCCTCTGTGTAGCCGGTGGTGCGCCGCAGCTCTGATGTGAACATGGAGTACTTGGCCTAGTCGCTGGTCATTTTGACCTTCATGGAGAGAGCAAGGGCAACTGAGGTACGCTGAGAAGGTGGGAAGGGCAGAACGCTTGTGGAGACCATTATCAAATCCACAAGATATTTTCAAAGATCGACCACGAGCTGAAAAAAATGCATATAGATTAATATTGAAATCTTTCAGTGACCAGATATGCAGCTTATCTTAAGTAATCCATTCTATTTCACTAGTTGGATTTTAGTATGTCTTTTGAGTGCACTCGAGTCACATCTAAAACCTGTGAGATACTCGTATTAAGAATGAATATTAAGTATTGTTTCGGCATATCATGAAATAAACATTCCATCATCGGTCGTGGGGGTTGAAAAATTACTGACAAAATCTATTTGAACTTAATGATAATTTAGACTTCAAGTTGATAAAAATTTGAGGAAAGTTTCTCAATCAAATAAAATCTGGCTATAGTGAACCCTGTACAATCCCTCTGGAGACAAAATGAATCACAATTATTTTTTGGCAAACTGATGGCAGATTGTACACCAAGAAAACTGTGGACATATCTTCGAGCTGTGACCTGTGACAGTAAAATACCGCAATGTAAAATAGAGGGCGCAAATTTTGATGTGCCCATACTGGTTCATTGTGATCTTCATGTTGAAATATGCTGTTGAATTCACGTACTGGTCGTACAAATTGACACTGGTTGGATGGCAGAGGTCAAAGGACAATGTTCGTAAAATAATCATCTCCATCAACAATACACTCTCCTAATCCCGTCTGAAAAGCGTTAACATGTGTTCACTGCCCAGTGAAAACAAATCATAAAAAATATGAGAAATGACAATTTAACGATACAATTTCTCTAAAAGAAATTACAAAAGGAAATTAAAAACTATTTCAAAAAGGGAGAAGCAAACTGAAACTTACCTGGTGATGAAACTTCCAATGCCGAAACTTGTCTTTGGCTCGGAACGATTATCCAACGACTTGCAGGCTGTAGGGACATCCTCTTGATACAATCTTCTAATCCCATCTGGAAAAAGTGTTAACATATGTTCAATGCCCAGTGAAAACAAACCATACAAAAATATCAGAAATAAGAACTACATTATACAATTTCTGAAAAACAAATTGCAAAGGGAAATTAAAACTATTTCAAATAAGGAGAAGCAAACTGAAACTTACCTGGTGATGAAGCTTCCAATACCGAAACTGGTCTTTGGCTCGGATCGATTATCCAACGACGTGCAGGCTGTAGGGACATCCTCTTGATACAATCTTCTAATCCCGTCTGGAAAAAGAGTTAAGATGGGTTCAATGGCCAGTGAAAACAAAACATACAAAATATGAGACATACCAATTTAACCATATAATTTTTGAAAAAGAAATTCCAAAGGAAAATTGAAACTATTTCAAATAGGGAGAAGCAAACTGAAACTTACCTGGTGATGGAACTTCCAATACCGAAACTGGTCTTTGGCTCCGATCGATTATCCAACGACGTGCAGGCTGTAGGGACATCCTCTTCTTATTCGGTCTGGAAAAAGCGTTAACATGTGTTCAATGCCCAGTGAAAACAAATCATAGAAAATATGGGAAATAAAAATTTAACCATACAATTTTTCAAAGAGAATTCAGCCTGATAAAAGTGTGAATAACACGAGTTACTGTCTACAAATGACATTAAATTCCAAAAACATAAATTTCAACAATGTCAATTTTCAGGAAATAATTATCAAAATCAATTGGCAATGGGTATTCTAATAATCCTGGTCACTGGCATTGTGCGATCGACATTGTGATAGAAATGGATCCCAAACTTTCAGAAATTGTCCCACACTATGCGATATTACACAAGCTGTGATTGGATGATAAACAGTCTTTTGTTCCACATGCAAAATATTATCCAATTGCATGGTGGGTAACACACTGACTGGAACTACAAAGT
>LD355008.1:0-12927 GCA_001465055.1 Ptychodera flava
CATTTTGATCAAACACAGAGAAACATTCCAGTAAGTACAAACTTAGTCTTCAAAAGACACAGAATTGGAATAATGTTCAATAATACATCATGTAAATGCAAAACAGTGTTTTCAATGACGATTGTACTCGACTACTGGGTAGAAAACAGCAGACTTAGTCGCCCATTTTTTCATGAATTTTGTTTGATACAATATACTATTTATATTGTTTGACATGTTGAAAGATACTGAATGAATGGGTGACCAAGCATGTATTCGATACCGGTTTAAGACACAAGACATGAAACCATCCTGAGAATGAATTTATGATCATGACCATTAATTCATTTTCATGATGGTTTCATTTAATTTGTCTAAAACCGGTAACGAATATATTCATGGTCACCCATTCATTCAGTATCTTTCAACATGTCAAACAATATAAATAGCATCTTGTATCAAACAAAATTAATTCATGAAAAAATGGGTGACTTTGTCCCTGTAAAACATATACATGTACAGCAAATTAGTGACAAACCCAAGTCCTTTGTGTGCAGATTCTGATTATACAACCAATGCTTTGCTTTATATGATTGTAAGAATTCCACAGACAGTGTATTACACTACGCCAAATTTGATCATCATCACAGCTCAACTAGTTCATCCAAAATGTGTCGATGACACTACAAATACCGCTCTCAGCCATTCTGTACTTTGCCAATCTGAATTGCCACTTCACGTACTAAATTGGATCGGTGATAATCGCTTATCAACAGCTATACAGAGCTGTCTCATCTCTGTATTGTACTCCTTTAATTGAAATATGGAAAAAGGCATGACCCCTTTCACACTTCCATGCGCAATCTACTGTACAGCTTTATTGTATATAAATTCCAATTCACAACATGGCAGTTATACATTATCATCAAATCCATACCAAGTGGGTAAATCAAAGGATGTAAGGACCAGCATCACAGCATTTTTATTTATTTATAAATTATTTATCTATTTCTTGTTTTTAAATTTTTTCTTTTCCTTCAAGACCAATGGAATTTGCCATCCCCAGTGGTCTACATTGTTTTTATTTATTTATTTGTTTATTCATTTATTTATTTATAATTTATTCATTTTATTAAACTTTTTTTCTTTTTTTTTCTATTCCTGGGAGACCAATTTAATTTGCCATCTCCAGTGGTCAAGCAAATCAGTCATATATGTGACATAATTACCACAGCTGTATTATTTTGGAATATCAAACTGGACCACGGTGGACTGACATACCTCAATAATGGTTGTCTGACCACTGATTACTTGAATACATTTTCTCCATCCTTATCACAACACACGTATATAATTAGACATATTACGTAGGTGTGTGTAGAGATCAGACATGCAGGCTGTATGCGGGCTGCCTCTGAGTCGTACAGTCAACATATGACAGATGTGTGACATCTTGTGTACATGTACATGAATTGGAAAGTTGTACATCAAGGCAGTATGCCCTCAAAAACATAATTTGCTATCCTGTTTTTTTTATTGTTTCTGTTTTCCAGTTTGCTCAGTTGATCAATTTCAATTCAGTACTTACTATACTTGGCAACAGAGGAAATGTGACTATGCAATATTGTGCATTATCTGAGCATTGACATATTCATTAATCTTTCATGGTTGCATGTGTGTATGTACCCTCATCATTGTCATCTGCTTCAGGGACTGTGCTGTGATACAGCTTACACAGGATGCACACTCTATAACACAGCGGTAGAATGCCAAATGACAAAAGCAACTGCATGTACAATGCAGATACATGTATACGTACACAGACAATGTTTACCACAGACATTTTCAAGAAACAGAGATGTACATGTATGCTGCAAAATACAATTTTGCAGAGCCACATAATGAAGTATTGTATGTCTATAATAAGATACATTTTGCATTCATATTCTATATAATGCACAATTCGGGGCAGATAAATGTTCCATATTGATAAAGAATCATTAGCATAAATACCGAAAATATGATACTAATCTGCCCCATATCTTGCACTAATTGTCATCTTCAGTAGTAAACAGGGTGTGGTTCAACTGGAACAGTACCTGATCTGACAAAGTGTTTCAGTGTCATTTCTTTGTTGGTCTCTGACCATGAAGGAGCCTAGGACCTTTTCACACTCCTTTTCTCAACCATGAAAGCCTTGTAACTTAGTCATACACAATGAACACATGTACATGTGTGTGAAAACTATACCGATGACAGGGTAACATTAAGTGTAGCTTGGTAACCATGAGGGGACCTAGGAAACATTTCATACAACAGAGTATTACACTCTACTGTACATTCAATGCAATGGTTTGTATATGTACATTATTACTCCTATTCAGAAAGATGTCAAAGAAAAGTATAGTTTGTGTTTCATTTCCATGCCTTCAGGATATGGGGTTAAGAAACTTATTTGTTTTTAGTGAAGTGCAACCAATAAAATATTTGGACACATCATGCAACATGAAATATTTAAAATGTGAGAAAAAAAGTTTCGGGCCACAGTATGATTTTGTACCGTAAGTTTTTCATCACTGCACTAATCCGATTGTTTATAGTGCTATAGATATTGGCAGATGGCATTAGTGGAGACAATTGTAATGAAAGGATTTACCAACATGTCTTCATTAATCTCTTTGTTGTACCCTAAAACCCTCTAGAATCTAAAGGGCCTATTGTACATGTAACTCAGTAATCTATAGATGCCAGTTTTAGCAGGGTTTTTGCTGAGGTTTGGGAAGATACATTGTAGGCAAGTGATCTGAGAACCTATATAATATTTCTTATGTCCTTTGTATTTGTATAAAGGGGAACCCTGATAGGCGTACCAGCCTTGACCACAACACTGGTTTTAGTATCAAGCTAAGTATTGTGGGTTATAAACTGTGAATTGGTGGCCTGAATTTTCATAGGCAAATATATGATACAAGATTATACATTATCGGTAAGTCTATAAGTTCAACTTTTTTTTTGCCATGCAGCATATACACTGCCAGTGCAAGAAAGTAGTAACAATGGTATATGCACAGTGTACGTGCATGTGATGTACTGGTACACTGTATTGACAAGACAAAGAAAGATGTCAAATCAATACAAACTCTCCCACACCAATCAAAAGCTGTACAACTTCTACAAGCCGATGAAAAGGTCCGATTGTAACGGAATGAGAGCAGCGTATTCAGGTGCTGTATGTGGGCGTTAACATCCGCCACATAACTGTACATGTTACAGCTACCAGAATGGAAGACAGTCTGTAGTGTGTGAAAGAGACAATGCGTGATGCTACCATTTCATTACCTTTAATGACTAACTGTTAAATCACCTTATGTCTGTGACATCACCGTTATATAAGGGTATATTTTTACTCTTTGTTCATTTTGGACCCTGTACCGTGATGAGACACACTGAAAGGCTGGCCAGTGAATTCTAATACAACCCAGTTTTGGCGGACAGCAGTGTCGATGACTGTGATCTACTTACTTGTATTTCTACAGTAGACAGACAACTGATCATTATTAACTACTTTACAATGAAGACTAGACAGTGAAAATTGGTCGTCTTGCTGTCTGAATAATGACAGAAATCCGTAAGCAATTCTTTAACCAATGGCTTTAAGACCCTCCCATTTACTGCTGGAATGACAGAGGGAGCCATATTCATTCTGATTTCTTGGATCATATCAAGGGTTGTTTTTCTAAATTTGAAGGGAAGTGACACACATCATTGTGCAATTACATGTAACAGTAGGTAGGCTTATCTCAGCTTCATACCAGTATTTCTTGGCCTTCGTGTTTTGACTGCGGTATTTGTTGAAATGCCCACAGCTCACTGGCCACATGACGTACATGTAAATTGCCTGAGACCTGACCACTGAAAACATACTTAGCAACATTCACTTCAAACAAACGCAAAGGCAAACCACATTAATTTACAGGGATTTTCCAATTTCCACTTTTCATGGCATCTATTTCATATACAATGTGTATCACAAACAACAGAGGACTAAAATCAGCTGTACACTGTACATGTATCTCCTCTCCGATCTCAACAAAATGTTCCTCATACAGGGTTCTGTATTATTAAAAAATGTATAGGTTTTCTGACACATATGATTATGAGCAACAGAATGCAGGTATGTATATGTACATTATGTGTGTCTGTATTCAGTAAGTTATTACCAATATTCCCCCTCCCCCTCCTCAGACAAGGACCAGTTCAAGGTGTACGATTCCTACGTCACAGAATGGAGGTCAAGCTTTGACCTTCAAGGTCATGTCGAGACCAATATAGCATTCTCCATACTTTTTTGCTTGTTACACACACGTGTGAGAACAAAGCTTTAGTGAACATGGTGAGGACACATCTCTCTGTACTCAATATTATATATAGTTGCATTATATACAATAAGTAGTCTTACTCTCAGAGATTTACTGGTATATAAACAATGCAATGTCCCTGAATATGTAAATGTGTGTTAGGAATGGATGAGTAGAAGCTGGGAGGAGTGGGGATACAATGTCCCTGAATATCTAGACTGCATGTAATGTACATTTGTTCAAGGAAAGGATATTGAATAGTTCAGAGTGGGAATGGTCAGAATGACAACATGCACCTTTTCTTCTTGGTCTGAAAGTTGACATTTTTTTACAAATTTCTTCTCCAATAGTTTTAGACTTGCATTTAATTTTCAGCGCCCAGTCATGAAAAGTGTTTTTCACAAAATGGCAAGGCTGCACACTAGCTTTACAGGTCATTTTTGAGATTCCCCCAAATATCTAATGGCTGACCCTTCATATTAATAAATAGACATATAATGTACATGGGCATCACTTGTATCAAATACATTTGCCCAATGATATACATTGTATGGTATTTCATGGGAATAAATCAATGTGTCTATGTCATACACTATCAGAGAGTGATCTTTCAAGAATAGTGCTATCCTGTAAAACTATATAACAAAACCATGATGAACACATTGTGGTCATACTATGTCTGTTACTGATAGATCAGAGCAGATGTTATCAAATATCTTGTTCACATTGGCAACCCAACTGAAATTTGGGCCGACGCAAAATAATTGTCCTTTTGGGATTAAATTTGGTCCGTGTCCACACCTACCGGTACCAGAATTAGGGCCAACGTAACTTTACCTTCCTTTGTGACCTCTGACCTGTCAAAGTTCAAAATGGCGCATTTGAATATGGCATGCTGTTTCTACTGTTCATGATTTTCCTGTGTTTTTACGCACAAGAAGGGCAAATATGACTACCACTCACCCTTTTAATCATTGGAGAGATCTTCACCATTTATTGGATGAGCATATGGTATATATAAGACCGCGGTGGAGAAATAACCAGTGCGCGGCATTTTTGACATGCCTCTCTAGTCTATTACGTGCACTGTGGAATCGAATGACATGGTCTCGTTTGCGGAACAAAGGTTGGTGGGAAGTTCAGTGTACATGGGATGATATTAAAATGTAAAGACTGGATTGAAAACTTTCGATAGGTGTAAACTTTAGTTTCAAACGTCGTTTGTTTTGTGCGAATAGTGTGACTAGTTCAACTTCGGTCCATAGCGGAGGCCTGGTCAACTGGGACCAGGGCCGACGTAACGTGTCCACACTGGCGATTTGCGTCGGACCAAATTTTGCGTCGGCCCTGAGTCGGCCCTGAACCCCCCCCTTCTAACTGGGACCAAACTGAGTCGGCCCAGGGCCGACTCAGCGTGTCCACATTGGATTTTTACGTCGGCCCCGGCCCTGGTCGGGACCTGGGCCGACGCAAAGTCGTCAGTCTGAACGTACTAAAAGAGAGCAGAGACACACCGTTATCCTTCAGGGTAAACAGAATATCTTTATCATATCAAAACACAGTAACTTCCTATTTCCTGCTTTTGCAATTCACAGGCAGGAATATTGTAATGCACACTTCCCATTGTCAAAAACCTTTTCTTTTCTCCCATCATGGCAGGGTTTGAAACTTGGAACCTTTGATGTTGTTCTCTTGGACACCCCTAGCACAAGTAAATAGTGGTATGATCCTATTGTATTTCACAGGCACAGAAGGACCTCGACATTGCAAAACAGGTGTTGAAAGGGTGGAGATCCTCTTTTTTGCAAAGGTCTGCAGAAACTTCACACAAGACTTACAAATAGGATCAAAACAAGATACAAAGTACATGTATTTCAATCTCTATGGTAGCAATTCTATTTAAGTAATTCATCATGACAAAAAAGATCTGATTTTTTTCAGATCTGCTCTGATCTGGTTTTGTCTGTGGCTTCTCTGCTAGGTGACTGGGTGCCGTACGTTGTGGGTTTGAACCGCATCAAAATTTACCATATTTTCTTCATTTTCAGACAAACTCCTCAGTGTCTTTTATTACCCTGAATTGAATTACTCAAGAACAGACTTCGTTTTTCTGAAAACATGCCAGTACCAGATGCACATTTTACCTGAAGGTAGTAGCAAAAATATGCCTGAAGCAAAAATTGAACATTATGCATGTCTGTTTGTGTCTTTCTCCTCTTTTTGTTTGATGTCATAAATGAATATTGTAAGTAATTTTGATCACCATAATCTACGATTATTAAAAATAGTCAGTCAAGATGTTCAAACTTTGTGATTTGAATTTAATATTGTACTGCCATAAAACCTACACACTACCAGTATCTTTCAAGACGTTCAATATTTTTGCACTCTAAAGTATGGAGCCTAAACCAGTTCTTGTGGTATATACAACTTATAGGACTCTAGGTAGTATACGCCTTGAAAGTGAAAGAATCACACTTTTGCTCAAACTTGCTACAACGAAACTCTCAACCATTCTCTTACCAAACTGTGCAAATTTTAGTACTAGAGAGACAAATTACCTAACATTTACAATGTATCAGTATTCGAAATTCAAAATGGCCACCATCTGTGGAAAAATAAAGCTGTCAATTATTGAAATTTTCCTAACACCAAGAGCTTTAAAATGAACCCTGACAAGCAGTAGAAAAGTAAGATATCTGTCCTTGACATTCTACCTGAAGTAATATTTGTGTTTGCTGGTAAATTTCTTCAACTATGTTACTGTATCTTGATATTTCGATTGAGTTATGGATTGTGTCCGTCTCATATGCTGAGTTGCGGTACACTGTAGTTTCATAATTCTTATGTTTATATATTGTCTATAGTAGGAATATTATCAATTCAAGTTTCAGTTATCATACCAGTCATCAGATCATGAGTCTTATGATCACTGTGATACATGGACTTGAACTTGACTCTTGCATTTAACAGAGGCTCTCACTTCTCACTTGAAGTAATTGTGTACATTCATACTGCTCTGCAATTTCAAATCAAGCTCTCTTCTCCACTCAAAAGTCACCGGTAAATTTGGCATGTGCTCTGACTTCATCACGGCCACTCCTCAGAGAAAACAGCTTCTGATGCCTGTCCCTAGTGGGCTACATTATAGCTGAGGGAGGCTAAGGCATACATGTACACTGTACATATACATGTAGCATAGTGAAATGGATGGGGGAGAGAGGTTTGGAGGAGAAGTGGAGAACCTGAGATCACCACATTGCACAGCCAGTGAGAGGGTTACATGTACAATACATGTAGGTGTGTGTAGATTGTATCAACTACACCTACCATACACGTACAAAAGACAAGTCAAATGTACTACACATTGTATGATCTTTGTTTCTCAAAACATACGTACAGAGAGGCAGTATTCGGCAACTGTACGTGTGTATTCATTCCTCATGTCTGAGGCAGGGCTGTCAATTATAGCCGGTCACCGGCGGCAAATCACCGTCTGACACAGGTCTTGCCGCCGCCTGTTTTCCCTATTCAAGGCCTGCAATAATGATCTTTACACACGTTATGAATTCTTTCCTGTCCAAATTCTACCGTTGGCTGCGCTGTGCTACAGAGGCGCAGCCCCTAAGGCTCGTTGGTAGCCGATTTCTGATTGGTTTTAATCGGTACTGTCAAAAAGCTTTACGTGTTCTGATTGGTTTTCGGACGTACACGATCGATATGGCTACGAAAGTCGACAGCCTCGTTGGATTTATGGGTCCAAAAAAGACCCCCGAGAGGCTCACACTAGCTCTGGATATAAAAGTAATGTCAATATTTGTAAATCATTTTATTTTCCTGAGGAATTTCAGTGATCGGGGTTTCAATCCATCAATGGTATAGCATGCAATGCAGATTTCACGCCACATCTGAGCAAAGTGCCATAGCATGTACATGTATTTAGCGACTGGAATTTTTGATTTGTTTTCCCGTTTGCAGATCGTGAACGCTCTTTACAATGAGTAAGAATCGTTTACTCAACGCAAAACAAACTTTGTGGGGATTGACATAATTTATAGTGAGTTTTGACTACCACTGAATTTGTTTACACCGAGCCGCCGTTCTATGAAATGTATTCATACGGTAGTACATGCTGTGTACTGTGATTGTTTCGAAGACCCGAGTATTGAAGTTTGATAAATATTTTCCGATATCCGAAATCTTTCCTCAAAAGCATATATCGGTATTCCGATCCTTCAAAATCATTTACCAAGACCAACATTTTTTAATGTTTAGGGCAATCACAAAATTTAGCTAGGCTTGACTATATACTTTCGCGGTATCTTGCACGTACGTGCGGCGCGGCGGTAAACGATGTTTTGGATATGGATATAACATGCATGTAGTGAGCCTACCCACTTGGCAGGCGTGGGTTTCGACAAAACTCTGACTACTGTGAGGGATATCAGAATAGATACTATGATAGTCATCAGGAAAAAATATTTAATCGTTAACTTTCACGCGCAAGGATTTACTACGTAAATAAATCAACATACTCTCAATCTTGTCGACTGAGAGGCCGACGGACACAACGAAGGCACGCAATTTCATTAGTGGATGTAAACTTGAGTATTGTAATTGTTTGATGTCGTAGCGTCTACTCAAATTGTCTCTGGTAATGGTCTCGTATTTACTCCATTACATTTGTAAATTTTCACACTGGAAATTCATAGCCGGTAACTCTGAGGAGAGGTCTTGAAACAGACAAAATAAAATTACAGCAGTATCAACCAGACGCAGATCGGAATTTTTTGTCGTGACGTTATGACATCAGTTTTGCAGTGGGGACAAGATTTTTTTAGATTCCAATACGATTAGCTGTTTTTGAATGGGAACGTATTACAATTATTGAATTACTTTCTGCAGATGTTGTTTCTTAAGAAATAGTTTCTGCAGGTGTAGTTTCTAAAGCTACATCTGAAGAAATAGTTTTTGCAGATGTGGTTTCTGAAGCTACTGTTTCATCAGCCTGAGAATCACACAATATTGAGGTATTGTCAGCTGGTACTGCTATACCGGTACAAGCCTTGGGCTTAGATGAGTACTCCAGTGATTCTGATTATGGTTCAGATTATGATCTTTATTAAGCAGGTTGTAATTCAACACAATTTGTAAGCAAATAATAATAACCTGGTGTATCAAAAAACATATAAACTCTGTAATACTTCTGTTTGTCTTCCATAATTTATTTCACAAGATTCAATTTCATGTTACTTTTTATACTTCAGTTATAATAAACTTAAAAGCTTCAGCTTCAGGAGGGGGGACACCCCTCTCCTGGCCTCCCCCCAGCGTGCGCTTGCGCGCACGCCTTGCTCCGCTTCGCTCCGCACAAGGCCATACCCTCCTGTTCTTTCACTTGTACCCTTCTATTCTGAAAAACATTGACAGCCCTGCTGAGGAATGTATGTCACAGTCTTAAAGCTGTTAGAGTACATGTCCTGGTGTAGGTAGGTTGGCCACTGCATACTCCAGAATATCTGCTACAAATATTTCATTTAGTCATAGATGTAGCTTTACAAAATCTAGAAATTGAACAGACAAGCATGTAGCCTGTCTACAACTACTGTCTGTTGTTATCATGTGTATGAACGTTTTCTTATACCGTATATTACAGTAACATACATGTATGTACGCCTTTAGACTACTGTAAATTTCAATGTACATGGTATACATACATATATATAAATTTCTGTAGCATTTCTGAATATGGTGGTGTACACAGGACTGTACACTTGTTTCTATGCACATTGTACATTTCAGTAGACAACACACTACTGTATGTAAGTTTCAATGTTTGTGTATAAATGAATTTGTGTTGTATTATCAGCATGTACAAGACAAGCAAGTTGGTTACAATCAGATGTATACCAACAGCAATAGCTGAGCAGTAAGTTGGCATTGTTTCCTTCGTTGCTAGCAAAAATGTACTCCAGTCACACTAAATATTCTTTTGCACTCAAGAGGGATATTTTTATCTTTTAAAATCCATATGGACTATAAACAGGTGCAGTCTGGCTTTATGGCTGTCTATGCATTATGCTGTTTATGTATCATAAGTTTTTCAGCAAATAACATCATTTTTGTGGAAAAGGCCTACACCTTCATGTTTGAATTCAAAATAAACAGGACTGTCGTTAGAAACAACTGTCTCTCGTGTGGGTTTTTTCTGTTGGCAAGTGCCTGGGGTTATCGTAATGCGCTACTCAGACGCACTTGTACATATTAAAGCTGTTAGTTTATTTCAACACAAATATCACTGGAACAGTTTTCACATCAAGTGAAATACTGTAATCCCCTGCCTGTGAACTTGAAACTTCACAAACACCCTGCTACCCCTAAAACACTTGAAATCAAACTTCATCTTCAAAACCACTAAATTACATAAAATATAATACAGGTACAATGTAGCTTTTCAGAAATATTTAGTCTATTATTGGGTCTTTGATGGGTTATATTTAAACTTGATATCCAATGAAATCACGCACAATCAGCCAAAAATATTCTAAACCACAAGTTCACTCACACTTGAGCCACTTTAAACTCAATAGAACTTGCAAGGCCAGAACTGTGACCGACTGATAATACAACAGATAAAAAGTATCCAAATATGAACAAACATACGATAAATATCGATAGCATGTCTTTGTAACTCAAATAAACCTTATGTCAGTAGCAATTGAAATATTTTCAAATTAAAAAAATTCATCAGCCTGATGGACAGGCAGTTTCTGTCTTTCCACTGAAGCCAAACAATATTGTTGAAATGAGAAACCGTTAAAAAGTTAGTGAAATACCCTGCAGCAGGTTTAACATTTTCAAGTTCATTGGCACTGTTGTCCAATGAACTTCGACAACAATTTTTTCACAACATGTGAAATCTGTAAATCATGTTGTAGTCAAAAAAAAGGTGGTTGGATTTGTGTACAGTGCTGCAATGGCAGGATTCGACTGACTGATAATGATCTATGTGTCCCTTTACAAAATACCGACAGATTTGGGGAAGTATTTTGGAATCCCTGCCAGTTACATCAGGACTAATAATCACTTAACATTTTGTTAAGTACAATAAACCCATACATTATTAATACATGTACCCACGAACGTACACGCTTGTACCTCCATGATGTACCAATACAGGGCCAAATTCCTAGTAAAAGGGCATGCATGTACAGTATACTATTATGTGTACAACTTGTTTTGGAATGTTTTTTTCTGGGTGTTCTCAAAGTATTTTTGAAGGAGAAAGCTCAGTTCCAAAGTTATTATACAAATTGTGGCTTTTATTCATAGACCCTAGAGAAACTACAGTCTACAGTTTATTGGACGCTAGGCTTCCATTTGTAACTATGCTACTGTACATCAATTGGTTAAAGCACAGACCCAATGGCCAAAAGAAACTTCCTTAGGATCTATGGCTAAAGTGTGACAATGGGGAAACAGAAGTATTATCAGCCGAGAAGCACTCATCCATTGTACAAAGCTATTGTTATCTATGATAAAAGGCAGTAAAAATATGAGGAAACGAGTACAACAGCTACAAATGTAGGTGCTTGCTTGAAAGGTAAATTTCATTTCAGTGAATTGTTTGTGACAAGTGTACTTCTATTTGGCTGCTGGAGTTCTGATGTGAAGCTAAGAGATGCATACCAAGCGCACATTGATCCTGTAAAGGTCATTGATTACCAGAACTAAATCAAACCATGGTGGGTGGGTTGGAGGGACTGTTAACAACAGATTATGACCCGATAATTATAATCTATTCACCTGCTGCTGGTTGTTGAACAATATACTTCAAAACTAGAAAACTAAATTTGAAACTTCCTATATCGGGAGTTCCTTTCACGTATATCTTAATCTACAACCGTCAAAAGTATGTTTATTCACGTATGGGAGTCACCCTACTTGAGTAACTGTAATGTAAACATGTACCACTGTATGACCAAGAGTTCCATAAGACTTATCGTACAAGTCCATGTCACAACGATACTGATAACTAATTTGATATGTTTCCTGACCTGCTTCACTGGTTATTTTGATATCTTTGCACAGGAAGTGTTGCAGCTCAGAAGAGGTACCATGATGTAGTACAAGGTTACGCATAGGTCTTTTTGTGGGCGGCGATCTCAATAGGGATTTTCACTCGCTTCTTCGATTTTGTTCCGCATCGCTAGTTTGTTGGCTTTCTATTTGCCACTTCAAGCTCAAATGCGGACACACGAAAAACACATCGACCAAAGTTTTAGGGAAATTTCCCTCGCTCTCCCGTTATTTTTTTTTTTCGAGGCGGGGTAGTATTCCATTGATAGGTTGGAAACAACCATGGTGAACACGGCACCGGCTGGGTGGGTGTCAGAACTGGCACTGGCTGAATATGAAAACAGTTTTACTTTATCTTGAAAATATTTTCCTATCTGAAATCTCCAGGTGGAAACCACTAACATGTTATCGATGAACCAATCTAAGGGGTAAACCTACCGAAACTCCGGATTTGAACGTTCGACAAGCCTAATTATCGGTCAATCATAGTGATACATTTTCACCGGCATGT
>LD355013.1:21232-32300 GCA_001465055.1 Ptychodera flava
AAAATGGCCGTCTCACGGCCATATTGGATTGGATTGCAAATCAATTTGACGTGCATATGTATGACATAAGGAGTAATCCTTATACTATGTTTGAATGAAATCGCTCAAGGCATCTCTGAGATATCTGCATGAATGAACAGACTCATGGATAGACACACGCATGCACACAGGGACATGACCAAATCTAAAAGTCCCCCAGACGGACTAATAAATGTATATGATAAAAATACGGCCAATGATACGGTGTTGCTCACATTTGATCAGAATTGGTACATACTAGTATTGGTACCAAAGATCAACGATGAACGTTGTTTCTATCTGTTCAGAGCAGCAAAATTCTACATTGATGTTATGACAATGATTTCTACACAGTACAACCAGAAAAACAAGAATGACAAAAGCAAATAAGGTCTGCAACATAGGTACTGGAGGTAAACTTTAGAAATATGCATACCAACAATGGGATAAGCAGATCCTACATACATTAGCAAATGCTAATAAAAAAATCAGCCAGAGAAGGCTTGACAAAAAGAAAAGGTGAGAGAGTGGGGAAATGCATGTACAGTAGATGAGTTATTCACAACCTTGGGGATTTTTTAAATGTTATCAGTGCTGTCATTGGAATGTAAACAGCACTTAAGTTAGTTACAGATGGTGAAATGCCTGCCACTGTGGGGGCGATTATGACATCTGGAAATATCCTGGATCAAAATTTCTTATCAGTTCTTGTGTGTCTTACATGGAAAAGTTGTAAACATTGGTCCAAAATGAGAAAATTAAACTCGGCTTTGTTTTCTGGATCAAATTTAATTACAAATTGATACCAAATATGACAAAATTATGTTCACTGCTTTAACCACGGTCTCACAACATATCCTGGGTTGGTATAGGTCATTTAAGGTCACAGACTGAGAACAATTACCTAACTTATACAAATTTGGGGTTTCCCAACACTTTGGGCAGAAGATAACATCATTCAGGAGTTTTATGCCAAATTACAAAGCTATCAGACAAGTAGTTTTTGAGAACAAGTTTTCTTGACCAAAAATGACAAAATTGTTTTAAAAATATGTTTTCTTGACCAAAAATGACAATATTGTCTTAAAAATACAAATTTGCATATTTGTGGACAATTTCCATATAGCCAACTATTGCCATCCCTGGGCATCTGTATACCAAATATCAAAGCTATCAGATTAGCAGTTTTTGGATAAAAAATTTCTGACCAAAAATTCGGAAAATTGCCACAAAATTACAAATATGAAAATTTCAATTCAATTTGTATACTTGACTGAGGTCATCTTGAGGAACATGTATACCAACTTTCAAAGCAATCAGACTTGTAGTTTCAGAGAAAAAGATTTTTTGACAAAAACTGAAAAAAATTACCCCAAAAATAGAAACATGCAAATTTCATCGCAATTTTTACACACCTAATGTAGAATACCTACAGGAACCTGCTTGCCAAGTTTCAATCCAATCTGACCAACGAATACAGAGTTTTAGCAATTTGCAGGTTTTTTTTACTTTTTTCCCCTCATTTGCATATTTTTGACACTGACAAGTTCATTTGAACAAATTCACATCTCCACCCCTAGGTGCACCTGTACACCAAATACTAAGACAGTAGGTGCTGCGGTTTAGGAGTTTTTGACGTGGACGGACATACATACATACATACATATACATACATACATACATACATACATACATACATACATACATACGTATATACATACATACAGACATGCAAATTGGATGCAAATGAACTGATTCAGCTTACACGATAACCTCACATTGGTATAGCAAATGTGAGCTAAAAACTGATGTTTACTGGAAGGCTTGGTGGGTAACTTGGATTCAATGACATATGGGACTCGTCTGCGGCTCATCCAAAATTTTACTATCTCAGCTTCTGTCAGTTGAGGGCCATATTTAATGAGTAACCCAGTATTATTCACCTTAATGTCTAATACTAGTCCGAATAGCAAAATTCATATTGTGATTTTCAGCCAAACTTTGGCTCACAGCATATCACTATCCCTACATTGCCTGACACATAGATAAAACCACATTGGGTAAATTTCATTTCAGTTTTCCACACCATAAGGACAAGTCCTTGCATACAAATTAATTATATTTCACTAATGCTGGTTCAGTCACCAAGTGTACGGGACTATTTCTGGTTACTCCTTGAGTGCATGCCATCTTTCCACCCTTCACTCTCAAACTGAATGTTTCAGGATGACAATTAAGTTTTCACATTAGTAGACAACTGATGAGGAAGCAATCACTATGGTTACAGCTGTTTTATGGCTTTGTGGACACTTTCAAGAAACAGGAAAATATTTATCTTGCTGTCCATGTTGTTTTGCTCAGACAATAGAAGGAACATTTACTCTAGCCTTAATAACTTGACGAACTGTTACAAAGGCTGGTCAAATACAATACGGCTGGTCAAATACAATACGGCTGCATGAGGTGTGAAAAATAGCTGACAAGACCCATCTTCTGTAAAATACCAGTTATTCTTCCTAACATTTCTGACGTACACAGATAACCTTCATCATAGTACATACAAGCACTATAGGGCTGGTACAATACACTTGCAATAGCAATTCAACTTGCATGGCTATGAACACAGTGAGATGTCAGCTCACAGAAGTCTTGTAATACGTGAGTCTTCAATTTCATCCAGGAACAGAGCACTGAAGACAGAATTGTAAAATCCTGGATTGTAAGTTTCCATCCTAGTGGAATCTGGACAGTAGTTAACCTCTAGTAAAATTGGCTGGATAGATTTCTCATCTGAAACAAGACAAAATACATTACAGTTACAAGAAATTCTTTCCCATACAATTAACTTAATCAGTATTTCAAAATTATCATTGATTTTCTCACCATAATTTAATCTGAAATACAACTCTGCAGAAAAAGTTCTCTGAATTGCAGGCCGTCAATGTTATAATATGTAGTCCTTATCTCTTCAAACAGTCTAAATAAAATTTTTATACATGCAAATTTGATATTATCAATTAAACACTGTCAAAATTGTCTGTACTACCAGTATAACAAGGTGGCTTGAGAAAGATGACGATAAATGCTGAATATGTTATAAAATCTTTAGAAAAAATATGGTCATCTCTTTGGTAAGACATTGATCAATACAAAGTATTTGGGGATACAGTGGTATCAGGGATGAAGAATACAGCTATGAAAATCATTAGTGCATAGTGTTCATTGAGCAGCTGACAGTAACAATTCACTTATAAAAACACCTTCATTGGTACAGGTGACCTCACAATGCAAATTGAGGTATTAACAGCTGCTTTAGTAAACAGCATAACACTATAAGTAAAACAGCTTCTTTGAGAATTAAATTTTTCATAATGGATGTTTCCTATGTCACAAATCACAGCTTTTCTGTGGGATTGTAGTTGGAGTTTGAATTGAAACAGGGATAACAAATGCTATGTCAGTTAGGATGAGAAAAGGCTGTTGTCTTCTACTATCTCTTTGACAATGAAAAATCTATCAATGTACTGTACTTGTTCATCTCCATTCATGTTCTCAGTATGTCTTTTGACTTCTACAATATGCGACTGACATAAAAACATGTTTTGCTGAAACAAGAAGACTTTAGTTTTCAACACAATGATTGGATTGCATTGTCTGGATTGTCATTCTCCTATTGTTTAGAGAACATAGAATATAGATATGAAGCCATATTTTAATGCATTAAAATATGAATCATATTTTCACAGTGACAGAAGCAGACGGAAATCTATATCAACATTTCAAAAAACGATGAGTTATGGTCATAATTGCTGTTTATTTTCAATTGTTTTGTCACTGCATTTCAGGACAAGCAGTTTCACTAGAATCAAAGCTATCAGGTATTACAGCTGACATCTGTCACAACAGAATGATCTGCATGTTTTATTTGTTGTAGAGTTCATTTTACGATGTACTGTGATAGATCAACTGTGGTCTGCAGTTTGATTATTCTGATGACAAATTTTACTACTAAAGAGTAGAATTACATTTAACATAACTAATGATCAGCCATGAAAATCTGACAATTAAACAGCTTCAAATATATTACAGAGTTGGTACATATACATTCCACATTTGCCCAGTGATTCTGAAAGGCAATTCTCTGAAGTTAGAGAATTCAGGTTTCTTACTAATTCAGGGTAAAAGAAGGATAGTGGTAGAAAGCATTGGGTTCCTTGATTATATAGGTCCCTACCCTAGAATTACCTGTTTTGTGTTGTCCAGCCTGGGGCACCATAATCAAACAAATACAGTAATTGTCAGCAGATCAGTTGTATACTGATCCATGAAAGCAAGCTGTGATTGACTCTAATAGCTTTTTTAGAAAAGTTGTTCTTTGGAGCTCAGTATTATTATGTGCGAGTAGACAACACTTTGCTATTGTTACCAGGCATCACATTATGTGAGCAGGTAATGGCCTTTTTCTATGAAATGACATTGAAATGATCAACTGAATTGGTATTAAATTAATATAACAGTTTGTTTAGTCAGCTTTAATATCTACTGTAAATCAAACTTCTTGTCAAGAAGAAATATCAGAACACTAGTGCAAAGATATCTAACAAACGGCACTCTACCTTATAAATCATAGAGTTTCAAAACACATTGTCTGCAAAGCCAGCCTACATACATGTAGTAATGTGGTTTTAAGATGTATCCAGTAATTTATAGAACACATTTAATGTTGATCACAGATGAAAATCATGAAATTACAATTTCACAATAACGTAAATTGGTAAAAAGTGAATCTGTGCATAGTAGCCATGAATCAATAACAACTTAAAGAAGTTTTATGATAATTTTCAGGCAGAAACAATTTCAGCAAGTTGAATGAGAATCAAACATAAATGAAGAAGCCAAAATTACAAAACTGAAATGAAGACATCATCAGGAATTTACAAATCAAATGTAAATACTGTTGATGTCATACAAACAGTTTAAAAGAAGATATTTTATCCAAAATTAAAAACTTGGTCTCAAAATTTTCATTTGTTTGGTGTAGAATTTATTTTCTGCCCTGCTCAGAAAATCATGAAGTGTTTTATAAGAACTTACTGTTACTATTGGTTACCCATTTCAGCATTAAGTCCAGGGAATACAAAGCTCTCGACTGAGGGTTATGGGCAAGTCCCTTTGGTGGCGGTTCTGACACAGCTGCTTGGAAAAACTGCCGGATTGCATCAAATAACTTCTCTTCAACAAATTTCCATTTGAAATCTGGATTCTGTTCTTCAAATTTCGGAATGAATTCATGCCAGTGAATCTATGCATTGACAGAATGTTTAAATTACACCATGATTTGAAAATGTTTTGACTTGAATATCCTTTAAAAATAAAGTTCTTGACGACAGATCAAAATTCACTTTAGGCATCCTTTCATGATTTTAAAGCTGTTTCTTCTTTCCGATTTGAATGTGAAATCATACATGTCATAAGTTTGAAGTAATTAAAATGCAACTTTTTGATATTGGCAATAATGCTACAGTTATAGGTTATTGCACCCTGCTTGATACTATTAAAGAGGGTGGGTGGAATGATATAGAGGATTAAAGAGGGGTGGTGGAATGATACGGAGGATTAAAGAGGGAGAGTGAATTGATGTAGAGGATTAAAGAGGGAGGGTGGAATGATATAGAGGGTTAAAGAGGGAGGGTGGAATGATATGGAGGATGAAAGAGGGAGGGTGGAATGATATGGAGGATTAAAGAGGGAGGATGGAATGATATGGAGGATTAAAGAGGGAGGGTGGAATGATATAGAGAATTAAAGAGGGAGGGTGGAATGATATAGAGGATCTGGAAAATCAGTTGTTAAGACACTCATGGTACATCCAGTGTTTCATCCAGGATTGCATCAACAGGAGGGATTTCCCCTCCACCAAAAAATTTAGGGAGGATTTCACCAGTTCATGTGTTCTACTTGTATCTTGAAGGTGTGACTGGCACCATTTCACAGTGGATTGGCCCCCCCTTGACAAATTACTAGGGGGTGCCAATAGAGGGGGAATCCCCTCATCCTCCCATATAGATGAAACTCTGATCATACACATACATGGTATTTGAGTTGACTATAGGCATATCATACACATTATCATATACCTACATTAACATGCCTGTGTAAAACTATGAGGGAAGCAACCTCGCATCCATACATTTTTTTTACGAATCGCTCCCGGGCCTGGTGCCCGAATATGCATTATTACCTTGATTCTGGTTACTACGCACATTGCTATTTGCAAACATTCTTTTTGTACACAAAGCCAGCACAAGATTAGGAAAATGTTGCTCTGCTCACTCAGATCATAGTGGTACATGGCGAAGGAGGAGCCTTATATTATATAGGAGGCTTATATTTCTAAATTCAAGTGAATCCTATTTATATTAAGTGTGTGCCTGTTCTGTACAAATTACAATAAATTGACATCAAGCTTTTGTCCTTACACCTAGATTTTTGCCTGGATCTCTGTTGGTCACATACCAGTACGCATGTTAATTTGCATGTTCTAGAATTCTGCAGGTAAACAAATGACATCATTGTATATGTCAATTGGTGACAGGAATTGGCCATTGCTTTTCTGAAAAATTGACACAAATGGCAATGAATTTTTGATATCGCACACATTTTTATCTCCAAAACGATGCTATGTAAACTACATGTTTAACATTCCATAATATATGATAAAACCTTTGCGGCCCTGATACGGCTTTTGCAGTCCTTGGTCGTACGATACGATGGAAGGGCCCGAGCATGCTTGGGCCCTTCCACCGTACGATCTCAGTCCGCAAAAGCTGTATCAGGGCCGTAAAGATTATTATTGGTATTTGAGTTGACTTTAGGCATACCACATACATACATGATATTTGAGTTTATTATGTAGGTATATTATAAACATTATTGGTATTTGAGTTGACTATAGGCATATCATACCAGTATACACACATGGTATTTGAGTTGAATATTTGACTCAATTGAAGTTTGTTTCACTCACCTGAAGTAATTTTTTGCTGTCTGCATAATTCATGACAGTAAAGTGTTTTCCGTAATCATCAAAGTGATCTAGAGAGAATGGTCTAAGAATTGAAAGATAACAAATAAGAGATACCGCATTACTTTGTTATTGTCTGGGAATTTAACTGAGATAATATATAGCATACTATGTCAAATAAAACTATTGACACTAGTGGTTGTATCCATAGTTACATGGACTTGTTTTCTTTGTGGCAACAAGTCATCGTTGATGACACAGTCCCCACTTGTTAATGGGTACTTTGTAATTACAAGTCCTCAGAGAGGATAGAGTCCTCTTCATTAATTAGGTCTGTGATAAAAATACTTTGATACAGATGGCGCTCAATGGCCAAGAATGAGTTCCCTGGTGGTGAAAACATAAAACCAATATAGGCCGCCATCCTAATTACAAAAGGTCATAAAATGAGTCAATTAGTATTTAATCGACAGGATAATGCTAAACATTTTTGCATACTATCCTACCACTAACAGATCATCACCAGTACCATATTTCATAAAGTTTGATGCAGTATTTACAACACTATGAGATCAACATCTGTATCAAGTTTCATCAAATTTGATGCAGTATTTGACGATATATCACTCTAATTAGGAAAGTTCATTACGTATGCAATTACAAATTAATTAAAATGACACTGATAAATGTCTTTTTCACTGTTAAAGCAATGTGAGTTTAACATCTGTACCAAGTTTCATGAAATTTGATGCAATATTTCTTGACATATCAACCAAAATACGAAACTTCAGCGATTGACATGATACTGCTACATGCCGTGAAACAAATTGACGTGCACATGTATGAAATAGGTCAATGTCCTTGTACCAGCTTTGAATGATATTGGTCAAACTATGTTTGAGTTATGGCTCTGTAGATGAAAAAATCGTAACAAAATCGTAGCTACTCAGTTATATTTGATCTTACTGTCTAAAAAATCAACATGCATATGTATGACATAAGTCAATGTCCATGTACCAATTTTGAATAAATTCGGTTGAAACTTGCCAGATTTATGGCTCTAGACATGAAAAAAAAACAACAAAAATGGCCACCATATGGCCATATTGGATCATATCGTGAAAAAATCGACATACATATGTATAACATAAGTCAATGTCCTTGTACCAACTTTGAATAAATTCGCTTGATACACATTTGAGTTATGGTTCTGGACATGAAAAAATCATAAGAAAATGGTCACCATGCAGCCATATTAAATCTTATCGTAAAACAAATCAATGTGCATATGCATGACATAGGTCAATGTCCTTGTAACAACTTTGAATAAATTGGTTGAGACGTGCCTGGGTTATGGCTAGGGCATGAAAAAATTGCAACAAAATGACTGCAATGCGGCAATATTGGATCATATCATGAAACAAATTGACATGCATATCTATGACATAGGTCAATGTCCTTGTACCAACTTTGAATAAAATCAGTTGTGATGCACCAGAGTTATGGCTCCGTACATGAAAAAAATCGTAACAAAATGGCCGCACGGCAACCATATTTGATTGTATCACAAAACAAATCAATGTGCATATGTATGACATAGGTCAATGTCCTTGTACCAAGTTTGCATAAATTGAGTTTTGGCTAAGGACATGAAAAAATAGTAGCAAAATGGCTGCCATGCGGCTACATTGGATCATATCATGAAACAAATCAATGTGCATATGTATGACATAGGTCAATGTCCTTGTATCAACTTTGAATAAAATCAGTTGAGATATGCCTCAGTTATAGCTCCATACATGAAAAAATCGTAACAAAATGGCCGCATGACAGCCATATTGGATTGTATCACAAAATTGACGTGCATACGTATGACATAGGTCAGTGTCCTTGTACCAATTTTGAATAAAATTGGTTGAAACATGTCCGAGTTATGGCTCTGTACATGAAATAATCATAATAAAATGGCCGCATGGCAGCCATATTGGATCGTATCACAAAACAAATTGACGTGCATATGTATGACATATGAAGTACTCCTGGTAAGTAGTTTGAATGAAATCGCTCCACGCATCTTTGAGATATCTGCGTGAAAGGACGCATGCACGCACAGACGCACGCATGCATGCGTGCACGGACACATGCACGCACGGACATGGCCAAACCTATAAGTCCCCCTGGATGGTATCCGTGGGGACTAATAAATACTGATAAATCTAGCTATGTCTATAGCCCTGATACTTCTATTCAAGTGCCATCGTATTGCATACAATGTGACCATTTCAGCTATTTGTTGTAGCAAATTTGTAGCAATACTGTTTCTATTCCATTTAAGCTGGTGAAAAACACAATATGTTTGTAAATATTATCATGCATCGACAGGATAGGGATAAACAAAGAATATCACAATTATCATTACAGTATCTGGAAATCTGCAAAGCAAAAAATAGTGAATGAGGTCTATGGCTTATGGATCATGAACTGTGGAACTGCAGAACAATTCATGCAAAATTTGTCAGTCGTCTTGTTCACAAGTACCTACAGTGGCTGTAAATTATCACATTTAAATTGGTCTTGAATTATTGCAATGAAATTTGAGTACTGGCATGGCAAGATAATTGAAAAGGGATTCAGATTATATAATAATTCTGTTCTCTTCAAATTGCATTAAATATGCATTTGTGATTGGTTTGGCATTCATGTATTGGAATTATGAGTCACAGTCTTGATAAATAATTGAACATTTAAGTTATTTCTACCAGTGTGTCACACTGTTTGTGACTTTTGGTCAATAGGGATGTCCATGGCTAACGTTTGTATCTCAATAATGTCAATTAAGAAATTAACTTCGTATTTGGCTCTGGGTGTTGAAACTAAATATTAAAGGAAGCATTGTGATGAAAATGTATTGATATACTTATGACAATCATTCTTGTGACAAATGGCTTGTTAAACCAACAAAAATGTTCAGTTTAAAGTTACAACAGTCATTGAAACTACAAACACTGATATTTGGGACAGTTGCACAAATGGCAATAAAATCAAATGTGCTATTTAATGAAAACTACATTATGTTGACTTTTTGCATAAATTTTCTGAAAACTTGCATACAGTATATATACAACTTTTTGTACATTAGGTTGTGCAAAAGAGACAAGGTGACTAGTATAGATACACTGTACAGTAGGTACAAGTTATAAATGGTAATTCTGTATTGTAAGTGCTATGTACAGCAATCCTATTGAACTTAATTAAGCTTTTAAACTTCAAAACAACATGAAACTAAACAATTATACAACAGCCTTGATCTTTTTACCTTTACATAACAGCTGTTACCATCATGTGTTCTATATTACAACTACAGCATGGTATGACTGTTTTGGTTTACCAACTCTGCAGCTTGTCTTTTGGCTTACTAATATCACAGCATGTTTTTTGTTACACTGCAACATTTTTTGGGCATAGTAACACAACAGCAAATTTGCTGTGGCTTACTAAAACTGCAACATGTTTTTTTGGTGTAGTAACACAATAGCATGTTTGCTGTGGCTTACTAAAACTGCAACATGTTTTTTGGCTGCGGCCACCAGTGTTTTAAATTTGCTTATTGATTCTGTTGATTAAATAATCATATTATGAGGTTATCCCTCGATATCACCTCTTGGTGGGGTGGTATTGCTGCGAGTGCGGTTGTGGGCCGCATCACATGAGTCGAAGACGAGTGTGATGCGGCCCACAACCGCACGAGCAGCAATACGACCCTACCAAGAGGTGATATCGAGGGATAACTTCTTTATCATATACCTATGCCCACGTTATTGAATTAATAAATCTCGTATATTAAAATATGATACGTTTCACTGTGGTTTTTCTTGATGGACTTCATTTGTTTGCGTCATCTTGCTAAGGCGGATTGATAAACTAGCGTCTGACGTAATCTATCAGCTGGCTCATTGACAATTATTTTACGGTTGAGCAGAGAAATGCTTGAACTCTGTCATCAAACATGTAGGATATCTACCGAAT